>JAPYMA010002650.1:0-24694 GCA_035041965.1 Anisakis pegreffii
TAGTTTGAATGTTTTTCCTTTTTAGTCCTCTTTTTCAATTTTAGCTTCTAATATGATGTGGTGTGCTATTAGGAGATGCATTAATTAGGAGAGAGTGTATGAGAACAGTGGAGAGGGAGAGATATAAAAATTCAAAAGGAGATAATTTTTTGGAAAAAGAGAAATTTTATCGGAAAAAGGAAGCTTTAAGACTGCGGTGACGAACTAAAGACTAAAGACAGAGGCAGTATAATTTTGTTGAAGCATAATCGAATCAATATAATAAAATTTAACGATAATAATAATAATAATAATAGAATTTTAATTGGATTACAGAATCTAAAGATAAGAGATAGCTAGATAGATAGCTAGATGATTAGGATTGGCAAATTAGGATGAAGATGACTGCCTAATTTTATTGAACGAGTCTAGAAGCAGCTAGAGATAGCACGCACACTAGACGAATCGAATCCCGATGGAATAATTCCGCCTAAAGAATGAGAAATAATTCTAAATTGCTGTGGTACCAACGCCTTTTCTAATTTCACTCATTTTGCTGTTAAATATTCTCAAATAGTTACTAGTTACCTGATAGTTACCTGATATCACTAATTAAATTTTCTCCAGGTCAGTTATATTCCAAATACACACTAGCTAACATCTTGATAGCCACCGGATAGCATTTTGATATTATGGTGTAATCGGGTGGTGTAATCTCTGATCTGATCTGTATTGATCTGCACTGATCTCTAAAGTACTGATCATTATCGATTTAGTGTGATTAGAGAGATCGATAGATAGATAGATAGATATCTCTCTCTGTGTGTGAGTGTGATAGATATCTCTCGGAAAAATAAGACGGTTAAAATATTACAACGAGTGGGCGTGAAAATGGCAAAAGTTTAATAGTACACAGCACATCAAGAAGCTTAAGCTTAAGGCTTAAGGCTGAGGCTGAGGCTAAGGGCAAGCGCCTTTAGCCTCAGCCTAAACCTTTAGTAGAGAGTACAGCACCACATCTATCCACGCACCACCACCGTCCTACTACCTCACCTCAGGTCTAAGCTCTCATAGCGCATCCGCTCGAATGTTTAGGCTCAGGCTCGAAGTCATCTGTCCGTCTCTAGCTCGAGTTGTTAGTTTAATGGCAGTAAACTGTCTTTAAAGTAGCAGATTTTAAGAGAGTTTAAGAAGAGGATGCCGAATGGCCTATCTTTTTTCCTTTTTTTTAGAGAACGGCCTATCTTATAGAGTGGACTAGCTGCGTTGAATACATTAAATTTACTTACAATTAGAGTTACTTTATAATAAGTAAGTTAAGAAAGCATTAGCATTACTACTACTGCTACTGCTTATGATTAGTATCATTACTATTATCGTTAATATCATTACTACTTTCTTAACTTACTTATTACTACTTTATTAACTAGTTCTGTTACCTTACTTTCTTTACTTTACTTATTATACTTATTACTTACTTTAGCTTATTATTAGTTTTATTATTATTATTATTTACGCGATGAATCTCCGAACGTTATCCATGAATTTAAACTTCACTGATTCTGTTTTGTTGTTTTTTCAGACGAGCCGTCGCCGCCGCTTTATTCTAAACTGACCTATCTAAAATTGAGTCCGTCGTCTGTTTGGCAGGCAGGTAAAATAGGCACTGATTTACCCATGTGGGTAGGAAAAGCCCGCCGGGAAAACACCCACTAATAACCAACCGTACGACGGAGCGTTTATTGAAGAAGAAGAAAAACGAATGCTAAAACGAAAGGCAGATAGATAGACTAGGATAGATAGCTAGATAGAAACCTGAGAGGGAATTTCAGATGAATAGACGACAATATTCATGCCATAATTTGACGCTCAGCCATTGAATTCACCGCTGAACTAGATGGATTATAAATTCTAATGCGGATATACTCTTGGCTGGATATACCCTTCCGGATATAGTCGTTGTGTGTCTGCATTGATGGATAATATCCCGAAATATCCACCTATTATTATGCTGCATTTCAACCACCACAACGCTCCTTATGTACTCGTACTCGCGTCTCAACAACGGCCATTGTTGGATTGGCGACTGCTAAAATACTTAATTCTCACTAACAATCATAATAATCATAATCATAATCATAATAATTAATATCTACGACAAAACTATTTACTCTATTTACTACTTACTCTCAACTATTTACTCCCATCGGAGGAGTATACTCCTAAATGCTAGCTGCTGCTGCTATTCCAGGAAAATCAACGACGCATTTCACATTATTCACATTCAAATTACTCTCATCGATTACTGAAATTGGCTCTAAGCTGAAAATATTCTAATCCACTGAACTGAAAATCGATCTGGTGGAATCGATTTGTTATCTAGTGCTGCTGTTGTTCTATTTATTATTGGTGACTGTTGTTCACACGACAACGGCGGCGATTTCCTTCCTGCCTAAGCCAGCCATCATCAGCCAGCAGCCATAAGATCAAATTTATCTCCACGAGACTTGAAGCAAATCGTCGCTTTCCGCATTATCCTATATCCAGATCATTATCCCCTATATCCTGTATCCATCACAGATACATTCCTACCGGACGGATTATCCCGCTACTCTAGCTAGCTAGAACTGGATGCTGCGGATATTCTATCGATCGATCATCGCTTATTGTGATACCTGTGTTACCTGCTGTCACCTGCTGTCACCTGCTGCTGTTACCTTGGTAGTTTGTTGAGTAGTAGTCTTGTATTTTAAATCAGGTGGAATCCAACTCACCTTACAGCTGCCGCTGCAGCTGCAGCTGCTGTTAGTGCTGCTGCCTGTTTCGTTGATTCCTTAGTGCGGCTGGCTGGTGGCGGCTGTATTCATCGCTATATTTGATTGAGCCTAATTGTTGATTAATTTTGGTCTCGATTCCAAATATCGTTTCCAAGCGACTGACGACTGCATTTCAGATGCTTGCCATTAGAAAGCAGGCATCCGCACATCAATAGTAGCTGCTGCAAGGCCCGTAGTAGTCAGCCATAATCCTCTCAAACCATTAGAACGACCACACCAAAACGACCACTCAATAACACCACTGAAACTCACTGAATTCTATTCTTATTATTACTATTACTATATTACTCTAAAACTTCTGATCTGAACTGATCTAGTGCGTGCGCAACGATCGATAGATAGATAGCCAGATATATCGATTGATTAGCACCACCAGCACCACCACTTTGGCGCAGTGACTGATCAATATTGATCACTGATTGGTGATCACACGCTCAAATCACAAACCGAATCCAATCAATCAGCAGCAGCAGCAGTCGGTGGCGCTGCCTGGTTAATTGAACTTGATTTTGATTGATTGATTGATTGATAGATCGATATCCGGTGATACGAGATACTATTCACGATTAGATAACATAAGATAAGATCAAGCAAGGGTTTCAAGAGCTCACTCACCTAAATTTTAAATTCCACAGCTTCTCACTCATATAGTAGCTGTGACTGCTGATATTATCGTTGTTGTTGCTGTCATAAGATAATTAATATACCTCTATTCACCGTTCCATTCTCATTAATTTGTCGTTGCTTTCTTGTGTTACGCCCAATAGAACGAACCTCAACGAATAATCAATTCAGTAGCAGATATTTCTGACTAATTAATTAATTAATTAATTAATTAATTATTGACTTTATTCGTGCTCTTGCTGCTATTGCTATTGTCTAAGCTGCAAATACTTCCATATTCACATATCAACACGAAAACGACCGCAGAGTGGCATCGGAAGTTTCATATTCTCTGTTATTAAGAGCTAGCAGCAACGAGTCTCGTTCATATTCGTCGTATTCTCAAAGTTCAAGCTCAAGCTCAAGCTCAAGCTCAAGCTCAAGCGCAAGAGAACAAACTCAGGCTCAGTGAAACACCGAACTCAACTCAACTCAACTCAACATAAAATCATCTCAGCGGTAATGTGGAATGAAACGTCAAAACGTTCGAACGCTCTCACTAATCATATGCACCCTGACATATCTATTAGTGGGTGCGGCAGTGTTTGATGCACTCGAATCCGATAACGAAATGCAACAGGTGACTATCAACTACCAACAGCACTAGCGATTTTCCAGTTGGAAAATGAAAAATGGAAAATGAAAAATGGAAAATTTTTACGGAAAATATCGATTTTTCGTGTTTTCGCTCATAAAAATAAAATTTTCATCCAATTTCCAACTCAAATTTCAGAGAGCTCTAGTGGAAAAAGTCAAGGATCGTCTAATTGTCAAGTATAATATTAGTGATAAAGACTATCGTATCCTCGAGGCAATCATCATCAAATCCGTACCGCATAAGGCTGGACATCAGTGGAAATTCAGTGGCGCGTTCTATTTTGCCACAACCGTGATCACAACCATTGGTAATCTACTGATCAAGTTTACTGATCTATCTTGATCTATTGATCTATCTTGATCTGTATTGATTGATCCATTGATCTATCTTGATCAAAATTGATCCCTGACATCTCCTGATATCCTCCGTTTGGATCTGACTCAGATAAGAGAGGATTCGCCCCTCCAGAACTTATTCGACCGACACGCTTTTGCATTCGCCCTAAAATATGACCTGTTTTTAATTTCAGGTTACGGCCACAGTACACCAACAACGATTGGTGGCAAAACTTTTTGTATGTTCTACGCACTCGCCGGTATACCACTTGGTCTAGTGATGTTCCAAAGTATTGGTGAGAGGTAAACTGTTTGCTTTTTTAATCAAAATCAGCTATAAGCCAAAAGCATGCACACCTGACATGCTGATCAATCAATCTATTGATCGCTCTTGATCCGCCCTGATCAATCGATTGATCTGTCTCGTTGATACAGGCTGAATACGTTTGCCGCAATGATACTGAAGTGTTGTAAACGATGTGCGGGTCGTCCGTCGAAAGTGACGCATATCGATCTGATTCTGATCGCCAGTGGATGCGGCTCATTCCTGATGGCATCCGGTGCCTACGTATTCCATCGATATGAACGATGGACCTATTTTGACAGCTTGTATTACTGCTTTACAACTTTAACTACTATTGGTGAGTAATCGTGGAGACCGTGTCAGTTCCTGAAATTAGAACATTTAAAATGGCCAAATAAATTCACAAACGTCACAGATTCTCAATAAACAAGAAGCAAACCCAAGTAGGCACCGACCGAGCATTCTTAGCATTTTTCAATTTTGCCACAATTTTGCCGTGATCGACGACCATTGGTAATCGTACTGATCAAGTTTACTGATCTATCTTGATCTCCATTGATCTATCTTGATCTGTATTGATCCATTGAACTATCTGGTTAGCAGCCACTCACAAATGACACAAATAAGCTTTAGCGTTTGTGAGTGAATTGAAGGTTTTGGCGATTTTGTGGCTCTGCAGAAAGACGGCGCACTGCAGAGCACACCCGAATACGTGGTGTTCGCATTGGTGTTCATACTGTTCGGTTTGACGGTCGTATCGGCGGCGATGAATCTGCTGGTGTTGAGGTTTTTGACGATGAATACCGAGGATGAGAAGCGAGACGAACAGGAGGCCCAGTTGGCGGCCAGAGGTACGTAACGCACTCACAAATGCTCTCCTGAATTGTCTTATCATTAGAAATTTTAGATTATTTTCAAAAATTCATTCTCCCCGGTTCACTTTTTTTAAAGTTTTTCGATGATCAATCAATGTGATCAATCGATTACTGCATCATTCAATCATTACTTCAGGCCTTGTACGAGTGACCCCGTTGGGTCGTACGTCAGCCAAAGGCACCTCGTCACGTCCGCTGTTGTATAGCCGGCCGTACAGTCCGGATAGTGATTCGTTTCTGGAGTTCGATGATCGAGGGCCACGAGCCGGAGCTGCTGCTGGAGCTGGGGCTGGGGCTGGTGGGGGAACGCCTGGTGGAGGAGTGTTCGATGCCGATAGTGCCTCTGTTTGTTCATGCTCATGCTATCAGTTGCCTTATTCCGAGACTGGTGTCAGAAAAAGGTTGGTTGGTTGGTTGGTCAGTTGGCGATCAGCATCGATTCGGATTAAGATCGATTTGCGATCGATTTGGGATCGATTTCGGATTAAGATCGCGCTCAACCGCCCAAATTCCGCTGCTGTTTCAGGTATTCGGTACGGAATCGACCAATCAGCTCCGTAGCCCATCTGGTGCATTCTGGTACCCAGTCACCCACGCAAGCGTTTACGACCAGACGTGATAACCAACCGGATCGTGGCTTAGGCTTATCCTCAGATGCCTCGGACGATCAGCAATCCGCTGCCTGGCGAAACACAGCATGCTAGTAGCTGGCGATTGGAATTCTAGCTGAAATTCATGCCTAAGCCCGACACCTACTGCCTAAGCCATCCATCACAATAACACCACGAAATGGTGTTATCTCAATCGACTCAATTCTTATTGATCACATATTGATCATATATTGATCACATATTGATCACATATTGATCACATATTGATCACATATTGATCACATATTGATCATATATTGATCACATATTGATCACAAGCCGTATTGATCACACACGAAATCTTTTATCTCTCGTCAAAATGCTCACTCATATTCTTCATATTATTGATTTGCTCTTGTTGTTGTGTTCATCGATTGATTGATTTCTCATATTGATTGATCATGGTATGACTGATCACAAAGCCTAAGCTAAATAATCATAATCAGTACATTCTATCATCATTATGATGTCGGATCATCCATCTGTTACCGATTGCCGTATCAATAGCCCTCCTCAGATCACGCTCTGTCCTAGCCACCACTCAACACCACGTATTCGTATTCGTATGAGCGCCGCCGTGCCGTTCTATTCTTTCCGATGGCTTTATTGATCCTCCATCGTTGATCCGTGATTCTTAAAATATTTCTCTCTGTTTTCCGATTCCGATTCCGATTGATCATAAAAAAATCAATTGATTTCATAATGATCATATGAAATCAACGTGGTTGTCGTTGTTTTGTTGTCGTCGTCCTAATAATTTGATATGTTCCTTTTGAATCGTCATTTCAATAACATTATATATATCATTTCGCATGTGATATTTATGAGATAAAGATCAATTTTTGAGATCAAATCAACAAATCAAACCACCAAATACCCTATTGTATTTTCCATTTTCCAAAGTATTTTCCATTTTCCAAAGTAATTTCACATGCCAAGTACACACACGCAAGGAAATACTTTAGTTTTAAAAATATACTTCTAAAGAGACTGTTTAAGATACTTTTTAAAAGATACTTTTAAAGACAATTCTAAAAGATACTTTTAAAGACACCTTTAAAGATACTTTTAAAGACACCTTTAAAGATACTTTTAGAGATACTTTTAAAATATACTTTTCAAAAACAGTTTTTGAATTTACTTTACTTTCAAGAAGACACTTTTCAGTTAAACTACGAAAAAGATACTCTTAAACGGGGTCAATTTAGAGCCAAATTTACTGCGATTAAATGAGAGGAAATATTTTCCATAAATATGATGTGTTACGCAACAGCATAAAACATTTTCGAAGCATCAAAAGGATCTCATTAAAATCGTGATTGGCTTCTTTATCAACTCAACTCCTAGAGTTCAGTCGAAATCTCAAGATCAACCAAAGCAACTCTCTAATTAGCCAAATCAGTTCGAAAGCATAGCTACCTCGAAAGCAGGGCGTTTCCGAAACTTTTCAAGGACTAAACCCTCCTTGTAGTCAGCCAGCCACCAGCCCTCCACATTCACTCCCTCTTTGTAGCAGAAAGAGGAATTTAGTAAAGGGCATTCACAAGTCAGTAGCCGCAATCATCATGTCGTCGTCGTCGTCGTGGAATACAGTTAGAATTCTCGTCGCTTTAACGATCGCATTCGCCTCTGTGATTGAAAACGTTCAGGTGCTATTACAGTTACAATTACAATTTCCGAGACCGAGATGATTTCCGTGATCCGAGATGATTTCCGTGATCCGAGATGATTTCCGTGATCCGAGATGATTTCCGTGATCCGAGATGATTTCCGTGATCCGAGATGATTTCCGTGATCCGAGATGATTTCCGTGATCCGAGATGATTTCCGTGATCCGAGATGATTTCCGAGACCGAGATCCGAGATGATTTTCTCAATTTTTCTAAGATTTTAGCACACGACCACTGAAATTTCAACTAAATGGAATTCTAAATTGTAAATGGTAAATGATAAAAAGTTATTTTTAAGTGTATTTCAGAGCCATTCATGGCGAGTATACTATCCAGTCGATAAGATCACACAAGATTGGCTGCTTCCGTCGTCACCATCCTATAGCACCGCCGTACAACAACAGCAGCTGCAGCAGCAGGCAATCGAGAAAGAGCAGCAGCTGCAGCCGCAGCAGCAGCCACATCCACTCGTGGCGGCCGCATCTACTGTGAAACGTGAACGACCATCAGGTTTTTCAACAAAAAATCAATCAATCGATCAATCGATTGATCAATCAATCAATCAATCCACTCCTAGTTTAGTTGTCAGATCAACTAACGGCAGCCAGCATTACCGCCTCTTCGAGCCGCAGCCGCAACAGCAACAGCCCTAAAATCTGCTTTCGGCTGCTTCCCTCTGCCAGCGATTGTAAATGATTCGTCGCCAAGATTTTGCAAATTCAATTTCAGGTTAATTTCAGGTTACGGCTGGGAACAATGCGAATTCTCACCGATGAGCTGCTTGTTGAGACGTCGACGATCTCGAGCAGTCGCCACCGACTACCTGATCTCCACTGCAGCCGATGGCATGCCACCGCAGCAGCCACTACTTTACAGACTACATCCTGTACTGTCCTAGATCCTCCCTCCGGTATCCGGTGACGTGAAATCCACTAAGCCCTCAGCCATCATCTGTAGAGAGAGAGAGAGAGAGATCTACTGCTGCTTCTGACGAGCCTCCAGACGTCCTCATCGTTCCAGAGCCGGCCGGATAAGCTGCTGCTGATGGATGATCCCACGTTTCTTAACTGATTTCTGTGCTCGGCGTTTTGCTGTTGTCCTGTTGTTGTTCCAGTTCATTGCATTGTATGCCCTCGTCGGTTCATTCTGCAGAAGCAGTAGCAGTAAAAGTAATAAAAAGTAATGAATCGTTATAGAGAATGTGTGTGAAAACAAAACCCTCTGAATAAACCTGAAACGAAAACCGGATCATCAACCAATCACTATTGATCAAATCAATAATCAATAATCAATCCAAAACACATCACACCAAAAAACTTTATCATCTCATTGAATCGATTCGGCAAAATTCAGAAATTCAGCAAATTTTTGAGAAACTCTCCTAAAATCACGTTACGCGAAAAATCGAGAGAAATAATTCAAAAGAGAATTTTTTAAAAAAAGGTTAAAAAAATTTCCAACGCAACATTAAATTTTCCTTTATCACATCGTCAACAAAAAATACTCAGCGCCAAATCAATAATAATAATAATAATAATAATAATAATAATACACATTACACACCAACAACATGAATCAACAACAACACAACATAATTATTATAATATATTTGAGACGAACGAGTGCTTCTGCGCGCTTTGATTAATCTGCTGATCACTTTGATCATCTCAATACTTTCGAAATTCGATCAATCAATCAATCAAAAATTCAAATCAGTCAGTGATCAGTGATCAGTGATCAGTGATCAGTGATCAACTAGAAAAAAGTGATCAACGTAAACTGTCAACTTTCAACTAGTCAACGCCTCTGTTAAAGAGGCCTGAACTAGTTGACAGACAGTTTGGAGATGATTCGATGATCTCCCGACAAAGACATCTACACATCAAGTTTGGCCAGCCAAATCGTTTCGGTATGATCGATAATTGATCGCTCGCTATGATCAGATCAATAATTGATCATTAAGAGGTGTCGAATCGAGCACTGGACGCTGCTTGAATGTTTGAATCGGAATCGGAATCTGGCCATTTGCAATCGAATAACAAACTGAGCCTGCGGCTCTGAGAGTGCTCAGCCGTGCAGCTGACGGCACACACCGACCACTACTACCACACTCGGCACTTATGCTTGGGATTCATCGGTGAGCCGAGTGGACACCTGTACGCAGTGGCAAAATCCTCCGAATTCGACAGTGGCCCTTTAACCCTGAAAAAAATCTCGGCTAACTCATAAAAATCGCTATAAATTTCCGTAAAAATGAAAAATTCGGCTGAAAATTCAGAGAAATTTTTCAAATTCTCATGAAATATGAAATTTTTTACGATCTAAAACTCTCTAAATAGAAAAGGAAATTTCAACTGGCCAAGACATCTCTCTCTGTTTCAATGCAATTTAAAAAATCAGCTACCTACCTTATCGGACCAGGCGAATGCTCTGAAGTGCGTAGCTTACGTACAGCCTCTTTATCGTTCATGGTACCACACCAAATCTTCAAATTTCAGTTCAATTTCAGATCATTAAAGAAATTAATTTCAGGTGTAAATTTTAATTTCAGGTAAGCTCGGCAAATACCTGTGCATAATTCAAGAAGAAGAGCTGATCGTGTGTCAGATTCACACCAGGTAGACGCGGATAGGCCACGTGTGTCTTCTCGTACTTCTTATAAGCTCGATACGCTTGCTTCAAGCCACCATTATCGGCAATATTTTCACCCTGAAAAGTATCATGTGATCATCCACATGTATTGATCTGATCATGCCCGTGATCTGATCTAATCGATAATCGATCAGATCAACATGATCTTATTGGCACACCTTCGTGCTGCGACCGTTGATTCGCATACTGATCTGGTCCAATATGTAGGCTGAGTATTGATCCTCAATGCACTGCGCCTTGCTTTCGAACTTCTCAATTGTCACATTGTCCCACCATTGCCGAATATTGCCCAAATTGTCATATAAACGACCTGAAATTGAGGTTCCATTTAATTTCAGGCTATTTTTTCAGGTGAGGGGGGAGAACAAAAAAATTTAGAAACGAGGACACACCTCGATCATCGAAGCCATGCGTGATCTCGTGTCCGATCACCACCCCAATTCCGCCGAAATTCATTGAATGCGGGAAGTCTTTATCGTAGAACACTGGCTGAAGGATACCGGCCGGGAAGACTGAAATGAAACGAAATGAAACGAAATGAAATGAAAAATATTTTTGAAAATTTTTTCTTTCAAAACTTTTTTTCCAAAAAAACGCTAGAAAGTAGTGAAAATTTGCCCAAATTTTACCCGCAGTTTACCCAAATCAAATCAAAACCCAACCAAAACTCACTGATTTCATTCGTGTTCGGACTGTAGAAGGCGTTCACCAGTGCCGCCCCAGCGACCCACCTGAAATGCAATGAAATCAAATCAATCAGAAACACAAATTTGCCTTATTGACTATTGCCCAGAGAGACTACTACTAATTAACTATTACTACTAATTACTACTAACTACTACCACTACTACTACTAATTACTACTAACTACTACTACTACCTGTCGCGATCGACTTTCATGGCGATTCGCTCCAAGATATCCTTCTGGTACATCTCGTAGAATTGAAATTTGGTTCGATAGTAATCGCCGTCGAACACTCTATACCGATGATATTCCCGGTCCACCGAACTCGAATCATTCAAATAATCCGGATAGCCAATCTTTCGACTCATTGTGGCCACCTGAAACTTCAGATCATTAGATCACGATTCAGATCATTAGATCATGATTCAGATCATTAGATCACGATTCAGATCATTAGATCACGATTCAGATCATTAGATCACGATTCAGATCATTAGATCACGATTCAGATCATTAGATCACGATTCAGATCATTAGATCACGATTCAGATCATTAGATCACGATTCAGATCATTAGATCACGATTCAGATCATTAGATCATGATTCAGATCATTAGATCACGATTCAGATCATTAGATCACGATTCAGATCATTAGATCACGATTCAGATCATTAGATCACGATTCAGATCACGACTGATTTGATTTGTTACCTTCTCTTTTGCGAACGCTTTCGTTGCGGGTGTTAACCAATCTTCAGTATCTAAAATCTCCACGAACGCCTCCATGATCAACTCGATCATCTCTTCAACCTGAATGACAACTTTTTGAATCGATCGATCAATGAGAGATCAATCAATCGATCGATCGATCAATCAATCAATCAATCAATCAATCAATCAATCAATCAATCAATCAATCAATCCAGATTCAGCCTAAGCTGCCTAAGCCTAAGCCTAAGCCTTACCTGACGTTTCGCTTCATGATCGAAATTCTGTCGAATATAGATACTTGAGGTTGCCATCGGCATCAGACTGTTGATACGAGTCACACATCCATGCCACCTCATCTTGGGCACCTGCATCACTGTAATCACATTATCAAACCAGTGCTTTACGCAGAACCAATATGAAAAATGAAAAATCTATGCTCTTTTTTCCAAATTTCCAAAATTTTTTCCAAATTCCATAAAAAAATTTTTCAAATCTCACTCACTTACAATTCAAACTGCGATAGAATTTGAACATAGTGAGTGCAAACGGGTCGGGCAGATCGCGTAGCATCGCTTTGAAGAACCAACACCATTGCAGATAGTTCACAAGGATGCGCTTGTCGAATTTTGGAATCAACGCATCGAGTCGATGTATGAACTCGAGACCGTAGACAACCACCTCGGTGGAGTCATCGAACTGAATTCGGGTGCCGTTCTTCAGCTGAATGTCCCTTAAAACATGTAACTAATTAATTGGGGCAGCAGCAAATGAGCTCTACACAAATGGAAAATGGAAATTCCGACAGATTTTTTAAAAAATTTTCCATTTTTTTCATTTTCCGACTAAATTTCTGGGGCGGATTCTATGACTCCGAGGGATTACTTGAAGACGTAGTTGAAGAAGTCGAGCCAATTGAAGTTCTTGAAATCGCTACGCATTTGTCCAATCGTTATTTTCGTGTACAATTCGGCGATATCATGTCGTTGATCATCAGCCATTGTGATCTGCAAACGCAAAATCGATCACTGCGCAATCGATCGATCGATCGATCAGTACCGATCAGTGATCGTGATCAAACTGATCAGCAAATCTTAATCAGCTCACATTTGCCAGTTCAGTCTCAAATTGCAAAATCTCGTCGGCATCTCGCGACGCCACATCCGGCAAAGCGTTCAGCAACAGCAACACATCCCTGACCAGGGTCATATACGCCAATCGCTCGTCTTGCGTCTCGGCCAGAATGTAAAAATCTCTCGCGAATAAATTCAGCGCCGGTTGGTCAACCTAAATGATACGCTACAATCATGTGAGTAATCAATGACAGCGATGATCAAGCACAAGCGATCATCAGCGAACGCCGCCCGCCCGAATGATCCAGATCAAAAGTGATCAGAAAGTGATCAAGCATGTGATCTCACCAAAAGGATATGCTTTTCCGAGTCTTTATCATCCGGTTGAACGGTAGCCTTGAAGAGTGAATCGGCTCGGAATTTCGCCACCATAATGCCGTAGAGTTGTTCGATGGAAATTTTCGGCTGTGCGTCACGAGTGCCCAAACTGGGCCATCCACCGAATTTCGTGATCACCTCATCGAATGCGCCTCGCCACGTGTCGAAGATGGCCGCTAAAAGCTGGCAAATTGTCCAAATTGTCCGCGCCTATCCTCTTCAGCGGACAATATTGCGGCCATATTGTGCCAATATTGTCCGCTGAACATTGAAATCGCTGAAGAATTAAAGAGCCAAGTGTTCTGACTAACTTTCATTCAGGCACAACTGATAGAAATGTTTCGATTTTTGTACAGCCTCACCGTCCGTTCCCTCGATGTGTTTTGACTCAAGAAGCTCTGCAATTCAAGCGGTCAAAATCTTGACAAAATGCGGCCAAAATCTTGACAAAATGCGGCCAAATGCGGACCTTTTAAAGCAAATTCCAAATCCTGTCCCAAATTCTCGAAATTCGATACTGATGGCGCATCGTCCGGTATCGGATGCTGCTTAATCCAATTTCCACAAGCGTATTCATAGAAATCCGTGCATGGATTCACTGTCATGTTCATCGACGACAATATAACTGAGGCTGAAATAAAACTATCGATTTTGACCGACCGACGACTATATTCAACTGCTGTAACCGAAGAACCGAGGGGAGGAGGGGAGGAGCAGGAGCAGGTATGACCTTCTGCTAACCCATCGAACGGGTAATTCTGCGGGTAAATGTAAGGGTAACGGGTAACTACTATTAGTGTCCATTTCATTACTATTACTATTATTATCATTACTGTAAAGTTCTCTGTCTTCAGCGCCTTAATCTTAAGCCTTAACAATGCGCCTGTTCATCTGAGAGCCATATTCACATCGAATATGCATTAAACTATAAATATAACATGACATAACAATACAACACATCATATTCGATTACAATTTTAATATATCTTACTATTACTATTATTACTATTACTATTACAATTATAGTATTACTATTACTACTACTACTATAATAGTTAGAGACTGGCCTGTTCGTATGCATTCTTGTGACAAGCAAATGTCGTCTTTTGCTTGTGTTGACAGGATCACGATCAGACTAATCAGCAGCAATAACGATAATATTATAAAGAATATCAACGCCAGCCACAACATCCTCGAACGAAATCGCTTCGTTAAGATCGTTTCGGCTGCTTGATGATGACTATCGGCACCCGGTTCACTCATATCGGCCCTGAAATTCACTCATTCAAGCCATTTCAGGTCATTTCAGGTCATTTTCAGGCCATTTACAAGCCATTTCAGGCCATTTACAAGCCCTAGGCCTTCTCTTTCAAGCGGCGACTGAAGCGGATCACATCAACATAAAACTTAAAGCTTATGCAGCAGCAGCATAATACTGATGTTGCGAACTAATTAAGTTTGAACACACGTTAATTAATCGATCATCTCAAACTGATTTGCTCAGGTTGTTATTATCGAAACTGGATGAATGCATCATAGAGCTAAGTCCTGAGATTGTAGAGATAAGCCTAAGCTAAGATAAGCCTAAGCTTGAACTTGAACTTGAGCTTGAGCTCTTATCTCTTATCTCTAAGCCTATCGCTTATCTCTCTCTAAGCCTAAGTGATGTGATGTGATTTAAGAGAACAAAAGCCGTCGTAAGTACGTACGTACGTGCATTAGGAACAACGTGAAAATATATTGCTATTGTTCTAAAATTATACTCGGCATTAGATTGCTGAGTTGTTGAGTCTCTCTCTCCTCAAATTGATTTGTTTGAGCGTTGAGTCTTACACACTGATCTGTGATCATCGAAGTTGATCATCATCGATCGGCATCCTATCAAGTCAGATCGATCGTGAGATCATATGATCCTCAAATTGCTCCGCTAATGGATAATGCATCGCATAAAAACGATATGAAAGATCCGAACCTTTGAAATGAAGAAGGCATATAAGATATTGATTGATTGGTTCCGATCACTTTAGTCTATCGATAAAACAGGCAGCTACTTAAACATTAGCTCAAATCCAACCGGAATAACATGATCATACGTGCCGATAACATCGATAGCCGTTGTATTGATTGATACCCAATTGATAATATTATGACAGCAATATCGATAGAACAGCAATTCGGTGAATATTAAATAGTAAGTAAGATAGATAGTAGTAGTAGTAAAATAGTAGAAACAGTAATCAATTATAGCAGCAGAAATACCGTTGTCGTGTTCGTGAGCAGTGGTGATCAACAGAAAATCAGTTGCCAGATCAGATATGCCGGATCAAATCAGAATCAGAATATATAAGTATTTTTTAGATAGATATAACCCATTTAGTTGGGTACAACAACAACAACTAAACAACCGCTTTCTAGCATGACAGCATTAACAATGGCAGGCAGCAGCAATTACAGCAGCAGAACGAATAGGATTGGTTCCACGGCGATCGATTTCAGTGATCACACGCATGATCAAATCAGAGCAGATCAGATCAGATCATGTGATTTCAGATCGCGATCGTGATTCCACGTGATCGCGCGCGTGAACTTCTCTCGTGTTTACGTGATCCGCCAAATTCTTTTTTCTCCGCTTGGAACCACCGAGGCCTTTATTCAAAATATGACGTCTTGATTAGGCCGCCGCTGTGTAATCTCTTAGTGGTGCGGTGCAATCGCGTAGGAATCGACCTGAAATTAAGTTTCTTTTCAGGTCACAAATGTTTTTTCGAGATTCATATAAGTAAGTAAGTGATATAAGATTGCCCTTAAAGCCTCAAAATCACTTGAACTTGGCCATTTCCGCCTAAGCCTAAACCAGTAACATTTCAACGAGCCTTCAACAAGCTCTAAGCGAATGAACCAACCAACCAACCAACCAACCAGCCAGCCAGCCAGGCAGGCAGCAGCCAGCTATTTATTATACCTTTTAGAGTGTGTCTGTCTCGTATTATATTTCCTAGAATCGTCCTATTTCAGGCAATATTCTAAGCGCAAGCGATTTCAATTAGCCACCACACTACGTGTAAATTATTAATTAATCTCTCATTCAGCCGAAAACAACTGCAGGCACACCAACCGAGCATCCATCCATCGATCGTCGCCCTCTCCTAATAAATAGACTACTCACTCTATCTATCTACCACATCACCAGACCAGACCAGACTCTAAAAGCTAAGCCTAAGCCTAAGCTCGCGGCCGGCTAGCCTCAAACGGACCGAATAGGCGATTCAATGGCTTCAAATGGCCTCAAATGCAAAAGATTTCAATAAAAGACGAACCACGACGACGTCTAGCTAAAAACTCTACTAAACCTATAATACCCACCCGGAGGATAAACGATAAAGGATAAAGGATTAAGGATAAAGGATAAACGAAGCGGATAAAACGCCGAATATAGCAAGGAAGGAATAAGACTAATCAATCGTAAACGTGTGCAAATGCAAATAGATAAATCTGGATTCAATATATCCCGTCCTCGTTCAGCCCTCTGCCTATGTGAATGGAATTAAGGCTAGTTAGTAGTTAAGTGTGAGATTTGATTTGAACACAAAAGCTAGAGATCGTGTCATTTGAGCCTTTTAAAGATAGATATTTCTATTCTAGTCTTAAGCTAACACAAATAAATAAATCTGATGTGTGTGCGTGTGAGTTGTCGAAGTCTAGTTGCCTAAGTCTAAGTCACCACCTCTAGGCTAGGCTTCTACTTCTACTTCTACTTCTACCTTTACTTCTACCTTTACTTCTACTTCTACTTCTTCATTTACAAGTAAGTCTAAGTCACCACCTCTAGGCTGGGCTTCTACTTCTACCTTTACTTCTACCTCTACCTTTACTTCTACCTTTACTTCTACTTCTACTCCTACTTCTACCTTTACTTCTACTTCTACTTCTACTTCTACTTCTACCTTTACTTCTACCTCTACCTTTACTTCTACTTCTACCTTTACTTCTACCTTTACTTCTACTTCTACCTTTACTTCTACTTCTACTTCTACTTCTTCATTAACACATCGAGACTCATCGTGAATGAATTAAGTCAATGCTCATTACTAGCACACATCAACACCTGAATGCCCTGAATAGTGATGACGTCTAATGACTAAATAATTGATTCATTTGTGAATTCTATGAAAAGTTGGCAAAAGTAAGAAATCACATCACATCGAATCGAATCGAATCGAATTGAATCAAACCAAAGCGAATTCAACCGAGCCAAAATCAAATGAGCCTTCAAAAGCGCATCATCATCTTTCAGAACAGGCAATAGGCTTCAACAACTACTCTAGAGCTACTAACTAGTAAAGTAGAGCATCCATCATCAACACTCCTAAATGTTAATCTCAAGTGCTCAAATGAAATCAACTAAAGTAACTAAAGTTACTGCTGCTACTACTAGTCATGACAAATCAAAGAAGCGTGAACAAGTGCTAAAAGAAAGAAGACATCAAGCCTAAGCCAAATCTTATTATAGCCAATTAAATTAGTGTCCTAGTCTATCAACTCCTATTAAATTATCTCTGATTCTTCAAGCTTAATAAAATCAACGGGCACACGAACACGAGGAGGAGGATGAGGCATGGCATGGCACTACAATCTATTTGGGTGATTTCGGTGATCCAGTGATACTTTAGGATTACTAGTAATAGTAATAGTAATAGTAGTAATAGTAGTAGTAAAATGAAGAGGATAAGCATTCGGGATCTATGCTTTCACTAGATTCTAGGTGTTAAATGTTAGATCTTAGAGTAATGAGACGAGACACTTTCCTAGATTACTCTAGATTTAATGATGTCTTCAGGCGGCATTTTACTCAGATTCTAAACTCTCTAAACTCTTCAAACCAATTCAACTCTACCCAATCCAATCTCGTGGCTTCCCAATCAGTAGATCAATCAAGTTAGGTGCTTCTTCCCAGTTAATTTCAAAAGCTCACACTATACCCCCAGCTCTATATTAGTGCGAGCTAAAACTACAGATCTAAAACTAAACTAAACTCTAAATTATACTCTATACCTTATACCTAAGATAGCATCTGGTGGGTGGATGATGCTATCTGAAGGCTACTGAACACTAGATTCCTTGGGATATCTCTAAGCAATGAGCAACGAGGATTAATTAATTAAGCTAAAACCTATGCCAAATGTCGTCACTCTCTTCTCACTGCTGTCTGCTGCCGCTGCTTACAACCAAACCAAATCTATTATTAATATGTCATCATATCTAATGGATTGAGCCTTTTTCACTCGGCGTTTACTTTTTCTTTCTAAAAATTCATTCGGAATCGTTTTCCATTTTTCATTTTTCATTAATTCAACAAGAAAAATTCTCTTTTTCCAAATATTTCATAAAAATTGTTCCATTTCATTGGGAAAAGTCAAAATTTACACAGCTTTTAGTGTTGGTACTCACTGAAATTCGCTCGATTCGCTCGATATTTCAAAACTCCATTGAAACCACCCGTTACTACATACATACTGCATGATAGTAGTGTGCTAGGCTAGGGTCTGATGCCTGCCTGCCTGAATTTCATCCCGAATCAAAAAATGAAACAACTAAAACATTTGACTGACGTAGGATGGAAGCTGATCCGAGGCCAATAGCTAGCTGCTAAATGAATCGAGACTCTAAATTAATTAAAAACTAATTAATGAAGTGAGTCAATAGATCCAATAAAATTAACACAATAACAGCGGCTTAGGCTTGATCTCATCACGCACCCGCCACTTAATTATGCGCTTATCTCCTCACCTACACAGCCACAGCCACAGCCAAATAAACCTAAGCCTAAGCCTAAGCCTCACTGCTTATTGCTGCTAATCCTCATCAAAACGGATTAATAAGCTCTCAAAATCTAGCTGAACTTAACGCTTCACAATCGGAAATCAAATCAAATCAGATCAAATCAGATCAAACCGAAATCAAATCAAATCAAGAGCGCAGAAGATAAAGAAAGCGCAAAATGGAACAATTGTTGAAGTTTACTACTACTTAACTTACTATTACTGTTACTGTCATAGAACCAGCTTCACAATTTACGTTTGGCTTTTGATGTGCTGCTGCTGTTGCTTAAAATAAAATCAAATAAAATCATCCTAAAGAGCTAGAGCGAGAGCTGGAGCTAGAGCTAGAGAGCATAAAGCATAACACATAACAAGCATATGTTTCGAATCAGTTGATGTGCCGAAGTGAAGTGAAATGAAATACACACAGCAACCTTATCTTATTAACAATACGGCATTTTAGAGCAGAGCAGTGAAGATGCCATTTACTAGCGATACGGATAGATAATAGAGAGCTGCTGACTTCTAATGATGTGTAAGATGAGCTAAGGTGAGACTAAAGTTAAGTTGAGTTCGAGCTCGAGCAGATTCATCAGGCTCAGGCTTAGGCTTAGGCTTAGAGCATAAAACCAACGGCTCAAGTTTCAGCCAAGACGATAGCTTCAACGTTGTGAAGAGATAACAACACACTTCAAGAGGAGCTCAACAGCTTAAGAGCTTAAGATAATCAACAGCAGCAGCAGACTACTACTCAACACCAAACTGTGAGATAGTTTCTCTAAACTGTACAAGATAGTAGTTAGTAGACATCTAGAGTGATCGATTCTCGATTCTTCAGATCAAGTGATCATGATCAAGTGATCATGATCAAGTGATCATGATCAAGTGATCATGATCAAGTGATCAGAGACGAAAATTCCCGATTGCTAAAGAGCCTACGCTCTAGCTGAGCATTCAACCAACGAACATGTGAAGTGATATCACACATCAAGAGCAGGGCGGCGGTATCTTATGACGGCTGTAGGGCCACTTGAAGTTTAAATTTAAGAGATATGGCCAAATCTGATGAGCACAAAATCAACGAACACCCCACAGAGAGAAGAGCCGCCTGCCTGCTGCCTGCTGCCAGCTGGCTGCACATAGCAACAGAATTTTAGTTTTTGAAGCCAACTTTTCAAACGAACTTTCAAACTTTTGAGTTTCAGCGAGCGTTTTAATCTCGAAGAATTTGAGCCAGTCAAATGCCACCAAAATCACTACTATTTTACATCACACCACACATCACTAACTACTAAATATTACTCTATTAAAGTAACGCCTCAGCTTAAGAGATGAGATATCCATCCGTCCTTAAGATCTAGCTTAAGATATCCTTAAGATATCCTCCATCAGTAGCAGGCAGGCAGCAGCAGCACCTCTTTATTGCTACGCGCAATTCACTCTGCTCAATCATATGGCGGCTCACTGACGGCATATGATGCCACCAGCTTCCAATGCTCTACAGGTGTGAGTACAGGTGTGCAGTCAGGTGCAGCTACAGGTGTAGTGGCTAACTAGCTAACTAGCTAGCTAGTAGTACTAGTAGTAACCTTTTGATGCTAGCCAGGAGAATTTGACGGCAATTGATGGATGATACATCACTGCAGGAATGCGTCAAAGTCAAAGTCCAAAACGATGCTATGAAGTCTAGAATGCCCCCAGGCCTATGAATCATACACACTCGAATAGTAGTAGTAGTACTAGTAGTAGTACAAATAGTAGTACTAGTAATAGTAAATAGTACAAGCAGTAATACTAGTAATACTAAATATTTGATAAATTCGAGTAAGAAAATAAGAACACAACAACAACTACTACTATAAAATTTTGCTTGCTATCTCAAATCCCAAACACATCAGCTAGAAGAAGCTCACTATGCAACACGAACTCAGGCTTAGGCTTAGGCTTAGAGGTTTAAGCTCAATCTCTAAAGGCTTAGGCTCTGGATCTTGAGGCTACTACAACTTCAATCTTAGGCTGGCTTACAACAGCCCGCTCTGACAGCTCAATTCCTAGCTCCTAGCTTAGGCTTAATATCTCCGATGACAACAGCTCACTTCAAACTCTGATAGGAGATAGGTGCTGCTGCCAAGCCATCTCCTCCTCACCTTATCAAATAAACAGCTAAGATAACAACCCTGAAAGCAGCATCAGCAGCAACAGTTCAAGTAACTTTCATTCATAAACGCTCTCAATCCAACCTAACCTCAACCACCTAACACTCAAACTTGATTTGTCGTAAACCGAGGCTGATTTGCATGGGTGGACAGATGGATGGATAACTGTGGATAACTGAATAAATGGATGACAAGTTACATATCGGATATCGGATATCCGACATCCGATGGATAGATAGATATCACTTTCTAAGATTATGACAGACGATGCGGCATTCGCAGCAGCAGCAATAATAACAGCAATAATAGCAGCAGCATCATCATCAAAACTGATATCTAGCGATTATATTCCAGCTCTAAGCTCTAAGCTCAGGCACAAAAATAGGAGGAGATCAATCGGAATAGAATATAGCCCAAATGCTGCCGCAGCTGCATTCTAATGCACAGATCCTATAAACAAACCATATCCATATCCGTATCCTAAATAAACTTTCCTTTCCTATTGTAAACAATGAATTTGAAAAATTTTCTTTTTATTCGCCTCAAAACTCAAAAGGAAATTCTCTCACTGAATTCGAATTTTTTCCAGTAAACATTTCAATTTTTCCAAAAAGAATAAAACGACCATCCTCAAAGTATATCCTCCTCAAAATCCGCCCGTTCCAAAAAATTTAAAATTTGAACTACCGAAATTAATTCCAAACTAATTCCTAAATCTCCAAAAATCCTCCAGTCTTATGAAAGCAGGAAATTTGAAATCTCAATTCAAAGTTTATAGAGAACACTCAGTTTTAAATTTCTAAACTATCCGCCAATGTTGACTGACTCAGCAACAGCTCAACAACTGCAACGACACTACAAAAAGGCAGACGGCAGCTTATGCAGCAGCAAGTGGAAATGGCGAATTTTTTCGAAAAATGAAAAATGAAAAACGAAAAAATTAATCAAATTCTGATCTTATCTGATTTGATCTGGGAAGACACAAAGATGCTAAAAGTGTACTAAAATTAGAGATTAAGGCAAACACTACTCAATAAACTCAATAAAAATGACGGAATTTAAAGCAAAGCGCTCGCTGGAGACACGCAAAGAGAGTAGAGAACCAAGTCGATGCAAAAAAAAATAACATAGCCTCAGGATAGGAACAATATTCAGCAACCACTAAAATACTATTGAATATTCAAGAGTGAGCAGAATTCATCGAGATTTATCGCGAACAAATACCAAAGGGAATAGCCTTCAGAAGCCTAAGAAGCCTTATAGGCCGAAAATTTAAATATTAATTGTAATTAGAGTGAACATTATTATTATTTTAGTTAATTTCACAGAATAATTTCATAGAAGATACAAACCGGATTATCTTCGTGTAGCCGTCGCCTCGTCCTCCTCCTCGTCCAGATTCACCTGAAATTAGATCCGATTATTATAGTCAAATGAAAATACGCTACTCACCATTTTCAGCCCTATCCAAAGGGCATGCAGTTCCATCCATCCGTGTTGTAATAAGCCCGCACCCCCTCGGTTATTCGTGAGGGGGGAGCCTCTTCTTTCTTCTCGACCCCGTCCTACCCTCTTGCGGGTTACACGGGGCCATTCACTTGCCCTCTTGTGGGCCGGCCACACGACATCGTCCGTCACCTCGCGTCTACCCATATCGATGACAATACCAATCCATACCAACCGCCCACCATCGATAACTACACTCCAATAGGAATAAATGAATAGGTGGTGCTACAACACGACATCAACCACAAGCACCACAACGACCGACCACAATACCACAACGAACCTATCGCCATCCCACACCACTAACCAACCACTCGCCATCCACAAAACTAACAAGAATGAAATTCCAACAACCAACCCACACTTATATACTATAAATTCTGGCGGGAGAGTGCTTTTTTTTTGATCAAAATGATCAAATTTGATCAAAATCGATTGATCAAAATGATCAAAATGATACAAAACCATTTCAAACGCGCGCCAATACTATCACTACAACGAGTGGCGCAGATACTTACAAATGCTCTGATCTGATTTGAAATGTCCAAAAATCAATCAATCAATAATTAATTATTTATTATCACATTCGCAGTCAAATAAACACACATCAATAATTAATTCTCAATCCACGATCAATCAATTAACATTTCTACTCGCATCGCTCAACAACAACTTCAATTCCACCCTCTCCAATCCTGCAGCTCCATTCCGCGCATCCGCATCGTCTGCACACGTTTCTACTATGTCGTTCTTGTCGGGTTTTTCGGAGATTGGCGGATATTGTGCTGCCGATTTCGGGCGACGGCCAATTTTGCCCGTCACCGTGTTGATAGCCAACGTCTCCACGTTGGAGATAGGCACTTCGACGGCCAGACTCAGCAGGAAACCAACGAAATACGCCATCGTGACAGCCACAGCGAACAGATAAAACTGCAAAATAACTAATTAATTTCTGTTTTTTTAAACTTTTAATTACTGCAAACTTTTACTTTACTTTTAATTACTGCAAAATTAATTAATTTCAGAAAAACTTTTTTTCAAATCTCCTCATTTTTCTCACAAACCAATAAACACCCTAAAAACCAACCATTTGATAGACCGTCGTGAAGTGGAACGGATGCGGTCGACTTAAATTATAGATCTGCAACAGGATTGGGTGGATCAAGTAGGCACAGAACGTGATCCGGCTCAGTGGGATCCACGCACGCCATGAGAGCAGCGAATTCACCGGTCCTGCAACGAAAACCTTCTACCGTAATCACTTCAGTTTCAAAAGCAAATGGCTCAGACCCTTTGCAATATACCATCACCGTTTGACCCCGCCCATAACTCTGATCAAACCAACGCAAAACCACTCTGCGACTCCGCAGACAAAATCGCTCTGCGGCTCCGCCCACACAACCGCTCTGCGACTCCGCCCACTCAGACAAAACCACTCTGCGACTCCTCAGACAAAACCACTCTGCGACTCCTCAGACAAAACCACTCTGCGACTCCGCAGACAAAACCACTCTGCGACTCCGCAGACAAAACCACTCTGCGACTCCGCAGACAAAACCACTCTGCGACTCCGTCAGACAAAACCACTCTGCGACTCCGCAGACAAAACCACTCTGCGACTCCGCAGACAAAACCACTCTGCGACTCCGCAGACAAAACCACTCTGCGACTCCGCAGACAAAACCACTCTGCGACTCCGCAGACAAAACCACTCTGCGACTCCGCAGACAAAACCACTCTGCGACTCCGCAGACAAAACCACTCTGCGACTCCGCAGACAAAACCACTCTGCGACTCCGCAGAC
>JAPYMA010002651.1:0-26685 GCA_035041965.1 Anisakis pegreffii
GAAATTCGTATGTTACTGGGCAAAGGTGAGAGTGCAGTAGGCTCGAAGATGGCAACCGCTATAGCATTGAGAAAATAGCTATATCTCCTCATCTAATCATAATTGCTCGGCAAAATATATCATATTTTGACCGTAGAGATGCTGAGCAATCAAATGGTGCTGAGAAATTTGTATGTTACCTAGCAAAACTGAGAGTATGGTTACCTTCAAGACGATAACCTCAATGGAGCCACAGTAACGTATTGATATTGATCTGTAGTGATAGAACGCATATGGATAAATCACATTTGCGCTTGTTGCTGAGATAGCTTTAAGAAAATAGCCACATCTGCTCAAGAAAGCAGAATTGCTCAACTGAATCTAGAAGTTCTGTGAAATCGAATGGTGTGGAGAAATAGCTAAGTTACCAAGGAATCTTAGAGAATTTGGAGAATCACGTGATTTAAAGAAACGGTATATTTCTGGGTGGATGGTTCGGATATAACAGGTTCAGCTATAAGAGATGACCGGATGTGAAAGAGTTCGTATATGAGAAGATTGACTGTATTCGCTTGAGCTAAGGGTCGGATCTGATAGCTTGTTTTTTTATTGTTGTCAGCGACTTTGTGAAATTTTCTTGAACTAGCTGTCGGATGATTGAATTATGTTACGAAGAAATGAATGATGAACTGATGTGTTCTTTTAATGATTATTTACCTTCAATTCAACACATTCTCGGCAATCAACTCTTGTATTGAACAAAAACACTTCGCCGCCTTACTTTTGTAATTTTCGATTAACTATTACTTTCTCACTGATCTTCGTCATTCCGTTTCCTCCGTTTTCCTCTTCTTTTTCTGGGCAACTATTATTTCACTGTGAAAGTTCCTCTGACTACTGCAATTTGAAACAATCGTTGAATTGGACTGAAGAAGAAACAAGACTCTCTTCATACTGAGCAGTTAAGAAAATTGAAATTGATCGGCTTTATAACGTTTTCATCCAAGCACCCGATTGAATGAACAGTATCAATATTAATATCCGTCGCTAGAAATATTTCCATTAATGAACAATTTCCACACTGGCATTCGTTTCCTCTTTTGCCTTCTTGCTGGAAGAAGGATTGCATATATTTGAAGAGTTTCATCTGCTCTGAATGAACAGATATTAGACTTTGCCAATTCTACTTCTTCATCGCTCACATAAACCCACACAACCCGATTCCTTCCCCAAATTGTCGGCAAGAGTGCATATCCGACTGGTTTCAGGCAAGCTTTGCTTTGGAACTTCGATACTGTGCATACAGTTAACGGTAGTGAGCCAATTGAAAACGACTATTGCAGACCTGTGAAGATGGGTAACGTATTGGATTTTGTGGGGGTGAATACTGAGGAGAGTGAATACTTATTGTACTTTTATGCATCTCTTCGTTTCAGTTTAATTACTCTGATAAGTGTTCCTATTGAAAGGGTACTGTTTGGAATGTACTGTACAAGCCACTTGCTTGTCATTGCAATCAATCGTATTGTTATTTGTACTAATTCACAAAGAATATCAATAGTGTTGAAATGGAACACAAACTTGTTGTGATTCGTGAAGCAAGTCGACTCAACTGAACATTGTAGTGTTTGTGTATATAGTTCAGTGGTTGGATATAGCTGGATAAATTGTAAAGTGCACTCGCGCCACACGTCTGAGTTTTGACCCCATCCACCATTTGCTAGCCAAATATTAGGCTCAACCATAAGCTCAAAGTCAAGCCTAAACCTTCCTCAAACGGATGATGATAGAAATTGAGCCGTTTGGACGCGTTTATATCAGTTACTGTGGGTGTATTCTACAGATCCACTACATACCAGCAATATTCGTTCTTTATACTTCTTACGCTGCTGATATCCTCGTATATACGATTTTATCCATCCGACTTTCACTCAGTTCTATTCTCTCTTCCATAATTTTAATTCTCTGTATTGTTGCCTTCTTCTATGTTCTAGCATAATGGGTGCTCAAGATTACTTCTTCGTCTATGCTTCTGCTCACAATTAAACTTACGATCAGAAATGCTTTCCTCAACCCACGCCAGCCAGTATCGGGTTGTTACGAATTCATTCTCGTGAAGACTCTCATTAACAGCAAACAATATCTATCTCCACTGAGACAGATAGCTATTATGAACGATGCAGTTCAGCTAAGCGATACAGTTAAAAGTGTGTGTGTGCGTATGTGTTTTTGTTTGTACGGTGTTCCGAGGCTAATCGAAATTGACGCGATTGCTTAATGCAAACTTTGTGATATTTGCATTCGAAAGCTGTTTGATGCCATCAGTTCAATGCGTAAGTAGTATTTAGTTCAGTTCAAGCTCATCTCATTGCTTTTCTTTAGCTGTTTTACCTCTTATATCCCCCTCTACATCCTCACCATTCTGGCTAGAGATTGTTGAATTTTCTGACGATTATCATCATTTTTTATTCGCTGCTCAAGTTCTCCCTCATTCACGCTTCAATTGAATGGTGTGAGATGTGCCATCAGCTATGCCGTTTTCAAATGAACTTTTACGTTACGGTGACCGTTATTATTTCCTTGTATCAACAACCATCAGTACCATGCATAAGATGTTGAAAGTTGAATTCTGAAGTATTATGCCCATTTTTTTGTTCTATAAGGGATCATTATTCTTTCATGAAATTTTGTTATTCTTAGTTAGCAAGGCTGATACTGCTAAGACAATACGTTGTTTTTGTGAGGCGATTGATATAGTTTAATGAACAGTTGGTGTTGCTCATTGCGAAGCGATAAAGGAACGCCTAGTGTTTTTAATGTTTTCGCGTTCTAATGTGATCAGTTTTCAGGCGCAGTCATAAATTTAATCTTTAAAAAAACCAACGAACTAGGTTGTATTACTCAGGAATGAGAAACAATAGCAGATTGCTCTTGTTTATTCTCTTGCTTAAGCATTAAATATATACGAAGTTTATACATTCATCATTTTTGCCCCACACAGGAAATGAAAGATGTCTATGCATTCAAATTTTATCCGAAATTGCTAGAGCCTCTCATTGATGAATGTCTCTTTGTGCTTCGATCATTCAATCAATCGCATTGATTCAGTCGAAATTGTATATCTGCAGAATTTTTCTGTTATATCCATTGATCAAATTTTTCCGTCATTGAAGATACATATGAAAAGTTGCGCAATTTTGCACGTCATCACTGTGATAATTCACATTAAGTCTTTCTCGTCATTCGTTTTTTTTTCGAGCTCATTGCAAATTATTTCATAATTCTTCCTAAGGTGCGAAAGCGTCTGGTAGACAGAGTTCCAGAGGGCGATAGCGCCGTCTTATGCAGTTGATGGTATGACTGAAGAATACAACATCCAATTCAATCTGTTCTTATGAAATTCAACATCCAATCTGTTCTTACGATTTCTTGATTGTGCAGCCAAATGGGTTTACTTGTCGTTTGCTTTTATGAATCTGTATTACCGAACGTGTTGGTAGCCGTAAACGATATCAATTGAAGAGTTTCTTGCGCAAATTTCACATTTTAACCAACTTTTCTATACGGTCAAGATGGTACCGTCATTCAGTGCCTTACTGCATACTTTTGATTATTTTGAGCTTCAGATACGAGACATCGAATAGTTGAGAGCGAAGTTAGCCCTGAGACTGGATCAAGCGATCGTTGAAGCTCTGCGCCAAGATTGAACCCAGTCGAAAAGGCGCAAAACTAACTTCCTAATATCTCCCTATTGTCTAATGAATTCGCATCAAAAGAATTTCCTCAGTTTTCAACTTTCCATCTGCAGCAAAAAATTATTCAATTGAACATTCTATCGAAACTGTATTCAATGAGCAACCATCTTGCACAACTGTTACATGTATTTCGTTAACCTCTGATATTTTTGTAGTTCACTATAATTTATCGTTCGTTCTTTGCGTTCTTGATTAATATCCACTGATGCGCTGAGCGACGAAAGATTTTTTTCTTCGATTTGAAACTTTTTGCTATTACGGGCCGTTGCTATCAAGGACGTACGGCAGGCACATGCCTAGGTGCATACTGGCAAACTGGGACGCTCAAAGAGAACGGCGATTTTTTTCATTTTGTGTTGATATTTCATCGCTAGAAAAGTTGTCTTTTCAACGGGCGCTGTATCATGAAATGTGTTCCGTGGTCGTCACAAAGCGCATGCATCATCCTATCCTCCTCACATCTTCAGTCATCAGTGACGTTCGTTCACAAACTCATCATTCACATATTCTGCTCACCGTCGTCATTATTCCATTGTATGTCAATACGCTGCTACCAGTTTTTCGTTCTTTCTCGTAGTTGTTCGTTTTTTGTCGGCCATCTTCATTGGTGTTCATTTGTAATCGGTGAAAATTTCGAAGTCATAATCATAAAACTCTAAATTCTCCTATTCTCATTCAGAAATCTTATTGCTCTCATAAATTACGGGAGTTATTAAATCATTAAATTTTACTGCTGATTTGCTCTCATTCATTCTTTTTTTTTGGTGTTAGATTTTCATTTCAATATTAATTCGCATCATTCTTGCGTTTGTCTCATTCTCATCAGCTTGAATGCCGATTGGAACGTACGTTCAGTTTTCGAGAAGACAGGCAGGCCTATGTGCCATCTCATTGCTAACGTTTTAATGATTCATCGCTGACAGTTGTTCATTCTGTTGTGTTCATTTATTGTTTCGTTTAGTCTCGTTTTCCTCACTCGAATCGATCGAAATCTTGTCCGTGCATTGAGTTGAAGCTGTACGGCAAGGATGAGGCGCTGAATTAGTGGTGGAATTTTTGGTAAAGCACTCATTTTTCATTTTGTCTCTTCGTTGCTCTCGCTTTTCTATCGCTTCGTTCTCGTTCATTCTCATACTACTTTCTCGATTTCATTTTTTCAAATATTGATGAAATTGTTGGCAAATAAGTCGTTGATACACATTGTAGATCAACTGTCCCTTGTGTTCATTACTATTTTATTTTAGGTGCTCACAAATTCGTATCTAATTTTTGTGATTACATTCATGGATGCCCTTCAATATTTTGATCTGGACCACCAGATAAAAGTCAGTGACGGAATTACACAATGAGTTTTCCTCAATTAGTTTCTTGTTTGATTATGGGCAGAAAAATATGATAGTTATCGCACTATTCTGATTGATTTCCATTCGAAAGGCAGAAATTTAGAAGTCGTCAGTGATGGAAATTATGCAGTCAATCAATCAGGTGATTAAATGATAATGGTCGATTTAAAGATTCCAGCACCTTGCTGAGAATTTCAAGAGGAATTGCTCTGAAGCGAATGGGAGTGTACGGCTGGCTGATCGAACAGAACTTCTTTTGTATTTACAAGCGAATTATGAACTCGATCAAAATTTAAAATTCTGTCTCGTTTTGAGTAAGAAATGAATGAGTGAATGAATCACGATTGAATTCCTTCGAAATTGGTTATTTATCAAAAGTTCACCGACATCACACTAGAACAATTGCTGTTTCTATTCGTAGAAATTAACGAGTAACGGGTCAGTGCAACACAAGAGTTTGTTAAAAGTTTAGGAATAGGAAAGAAGACGAATTATAAGATGAGGTGTGTGATATGTAGTGTTGTTTCGTATGTGGCTGATGTATTGGTATATAAGTGTTGGAGGAATGCGGATTGTAAGGGTTTATTAAAAGTGTGTTACAACAGCAACAGTCAACCTATGCAGAAGGTGCTCTAGCAGAGACTTACTTCACAAGTGATTATTAAATATTATTCGCTTATTATTCATCAACGCACCACTCGTCTTATTCCTTCGCATTTGTAACATCGAAAGTCTAAGCGGTGACTAATTGTTCTCATCGTTTCAATGATGTTGCTTCATTGCTGGTATCATTGGTCGTGCAAAACAGAACAGAATGACCGCCTGTGAGCTCTAAGAGTAGCCTGGAGTTTAGGCTGGCGCTCGAGACCATCGAACTGCTTGCAAGAGATCATATAGTCATTATGCCACTGTATTAATGCTTCGCCTTTCACCTCTACACCTTATCTCATCAGCTTTTCAATTGTTTGCTAATCGTAAGTAGCTAGCTAGGTTGTATTTACTTCTTCAACTTATGATGATTATGGTTTTTGATTTATTGGCTAAGAAGCGAAAAAATGAGAAGGTAACAGAAAGGATGAAGTTAGTTGAGTTCAGGTATGATGAGTGAATGTTTGTGAACGTGAATGTTTGAGCTGACTGAAGCTACACCTTGGAACTGGATGAAAACTTTGCTCAATGATGAATAACTGACCTTGCACAAAGACGTTTCCTTTCCGCTAAAGGATGCAGAAATATTCTTTTAACAGAAACGAGTTTCTCATCTCATACCGAGATTTAAAACCATAGTGGTTTGGGAAAGCCGGCAGTACCGATTCGTGAGAAGGATTGGGGCAACGAAGGTGATTTTTTATTGAATCCTTGTAATCGATTCCGGTTTGTAGAGACGTTGAGAATGGCTAGATCTGATAGCTTGACCCTAGTTCAGTCTGAATTCAGGGAAACTACCTAGTTCAGTTGGGAACTTTGTACGCAACCTTATAAGTTTTCAAGAGACAATATAATGGTTAGGCAACAAAGCCTTAATCTGATTGAGTAGCCTCTAGATTATGACATTAAAACTGGATGCGTACTGTCTTGCAATTTCTTGATGTGCTATCGACGATGTTCCCATAATTCACAATCAATCAGCGGATTTCGATGACTTGAACAAGAAGAAAATATTTACGATTAGTTATTTTACGGTGGTTCGCTTGATGGTTTCGTTGAAAGTGCGCAATGGACTTCTTCTTCGAAACATCTGAAAATGTGAACAATTCTGTTGAAGTAGTAAAAATAAATGGAAGAATAATGGCATTTTGTTACACTCAAATAATCATAAGTAAACGCACATTAGATTGGAGGATATACGCAGTCAAATAATGTGTAGAGATGGATGATGATGCATAGACGACGTTTCATATAGACGGCACACAACGGCTGTTCCATAGAAATCAACTGGTTCGTACGTTCACTCAACAGAACGTTTTACGCTGCTGCTACTGCTACTATTCATTCTCGCACATTCAACAAGCGAACAGTCGAACTTTACGCTCATTTTCATCACTGAACAAAAGATTATTCATTGCTGCTTATGCATGCACAGCATTCTTAATCTTATTTAAAGTATTAATATCATTCAGTCTGTATATCTATTCAACTATCTGCATTTCATCTATTTATATTTATTTTGGCATCGTCGTGGAATCTTTTGGAATCAATAAACGATCCACTTAACTTTTATTCAGCTATCTTCGTGTTCTTTTCATGTTATTTTGTGATAAATTTTTCATTCTTTTGTTCGATATTATGTTTGTTTGGTTGATACAATACGATCGATGTATATGTTGAAATTAATCTGGAAACTAGCTTGTGTTCTTCAAGTTTCAGATCCGCTCTGTTAGAGTACATTTTATCTGTTGTTGTTTTTTGTAACTGTGTCATTTCTGATGCTTTCGATGATGAGATAGGTGAGTAGCGGAGAATAGCATCACACGGAATATCGATTGTATTGCGATTGACGTTTTAAAATCAATGATAAATTTGAATTCTACTTGCTCAATATTGCTTACGTGTAAATTTTTTTAATTGATAGGAAATCAAATTCAATCGGTATTTTCATTTGTTTCCACTTGTCATCGCAAACGAAAACTCTTTCATTATTTTTAATTCGTTATCTTACGAATGAATGCGCATGCAGATTTGTTATGACAACCTTACCCGGATAATTCATCTTCAGGTCGGTTATATTTGGGTTATCAGTTGACGAAGGAAAGTGGTTGCGGTGGTGTGAGCAAGAGCTTGACACAGATTTCAATCGCTTTTTGTTTTTTCCTCGATTATACATCAACTTTCCATTAACTCTTCATCATGGTTAGTTTTTGTACTCTTGTTTTGCTCAGATTCTGTAACCAAAAAGTTGTTTTTACTATTCGCATCTTTCGAAAATATTGAACAGATTTCTCAAATATCTCGTAGTTTTCGAAGAATTCATCGCAATCAAGCGATTGCTCGTGTAAGATCCATTGAAACGTAATCCGTACTTATGATTTTCATTCTGTGCAAAAAAAGATCAAATCTATGAGATGCGATGCTTATTAGCTGTTTTCAATTCATCACACTTGTGATTCCTGTGGAGTTTAATGGTATTTGATGGATGGAATTATTTCCTCGATTCATTGAAAAGCAATATAATTGCGGTTGTATTTTTACTGCCTAGTTTAAAATGTTGTCAAATGGTTTGGATTATGTCTTCCGTTTAATCGGCCAGTTTTATTGAAAGTCCCTCTTTTGTGTCAGCGATTATGTGTTTGCATTCTGAATAATCGTTCTTTGTGAAATCCTGACTTTACGGAAAATTTGTGCGGAGAAAATGATTGATGTCATCGCATTGAAGTTAATTTTACACCTTTTGTGTACATGACAGTGCATACCATCGTCATCATTAGCAATCGTAATTTTTTTCTTCACTGAATTTTCAAACAATTTGTCCTTTACGAGAAACGGTTGCAGGAGAACGACTTTTAAATTGTTTGCAAGTTAATTTTCTCTTAATTACACAAATCTGTGTGCTTTCGAACAAAACATGCAAACAGGTTGCTCTGTTATTTCGAATCGACGTTGTAGACGTTGACTATCGTCAGCAATTTAAGGTATGAGAAACATTCTCAAGAAAGCTGTGATTCAATTTGGCATGAAGAATCGTTAATTTTTGCCGATACTTGAAAACTTCATTCAATTTTCAAACATTATCAAATGTGCATTAGTGTGGAAGAGAGAATGCATAAAACAGGGAAAACTGTAAATGTAATCCAATACGATGGTATTGCGGCTGTTTTGAAATAGAGTTGGGATCAATCTATTGAGTTGATGGTAATGAGGTGATATTACACGGCAGCGGAGTGTTCCGGAGAAAATGCTTTCGTTGCGAATGAATCAGATGAATTGCATTGAGTCAAGCCGAAAGTGTAAGGAATAAACTTGAGATCTATTGAATCTAAACATGTGCGCATTAAGACGTCGCCTTTGTTCAAACAGTTGTGCAGTGTTAATCAATCTAACCTAGAGTGCTGTTATTGTAGTAACAATAAACGAACAGAGTTTCTTGGAAATGAGAGTGTGATTAATCTTAAACCTGAATATTAAACTCAGCGTTATGATGTTAAAATTGTTTGTTTATGTTGGCCGTTCAAGGCAGTGTGCATTATAATTACGATTGGTATTGATATTATTATTAAAACACTAATCTGGAATGGTTCTGAATGCATGCGTTAAACAAAATTTTCATTAACAGAGTTTTCTCCGTTTTTTCATTCGTTTTAGTTTTGTTGATCATGTTTTTGTTGAACAATTCCAGTCGACATCGGGAGTGAGTGTAAATCCAGATGTACAGCGTACCTTCCAGCGTCTTTCTGATGGCAAAGAGTTGCGATATATCATCTTCAAGATTGAGGTGAATATGGTCTTTGAGTCGTATTACTTTGATCGTTGATTCAGGAACACCTTCTCTTGTTTTCAGATGGAAATTTTGCTTCTCCAGAGTGTTTGTTTCTGGAAATGAGGGATGAGTGAGCTTTAAATTCAAATTAAGAAATGAGAAACAAGTGAAAAGAGTTCATTCTTGGACTATTTGTCTTATGAAGGTTAAGTTTCTTGTTGTTCCAAGGATCGGGAAGTGGTTGTCGAGACAGCGGTGACTCAGGATGAACTAGGGTTGAGTGTGGACGATCATGAGGATAACTCCAAGCAGGCATTCTCACTTTTCGTCGATGATCTGAAGAAACGCACCGACGGATTCAAGGATTGCAGATACGCCGTCTTCGATTTCAAATTCATTTGTTCGCGTGTCGGCGCGGGCAATACGAAAATGGACAAAATTATTTTCTTACAAATGTTTGTTTTTGACTTTTCGTATTACTATCGTTTTTGACGATTGATGTCATTTTAACGCTCTTTTGTTAACATTTTCACAACAGTCACCTGGCTGGTCTATTAAAGCTATCTTCGATGACCGTGTGGTATCGTTCGAATGTTTGTCTATTTTAGTTGTCCGGACGGTGCATCGATCAAAAAGAAGATGGTATACGCTTCGTCTGCATCAGCCATCAAGGCTTCTCTTGGAACCGAAAAAATCTTGCAGTTTCAGGTGAGAAAAGCTCATTATCGGAGTATTCGTTTTGAGAGCGATTCTAAAGTGTTATTCGAACTTCTTTGAGTGATCGTAGAAAATGAAATGTTGAAATCTCTCTCTCGACCACATTGTTCTCCAGCAAAAAGTAATGTCATCCGTCGATTTTCCATTTCAGGTGTCCGATGAATCGGAGATGTCCCATAAAGAGTTGCTGATGAAGTTGACGGATAAATATGGCGATCACTAAAGAAATGAGAGTATGAATGAAATTTGGGTAATTCATCAGCAGCGGATGTATAACAATAAGTTGCCAATTGGTGATGATATGATATGCATCTGAATGGATTAGATGATTTCCGTGTTCTTCTTCTTATATCCCTTCCACTTCTAATTGTTTCAGTTAACTAACAAATGTTTAGCCTGTTTCCATAAGGCCTGAACGATGCACAATCGTTTCACAAACTTTATTTTAATGATGAAACGAGCAAACGTATGAGAGATTCGATCACATTATCATTGAATTGTTATTGGATTGGAAATAACTCCTACTGCGTCCACAATTTTTAGTTTTTCTTTGATTCAAAACCCAAACAGTACATACTCAAAAAATTGAAATCTTCAAACAGTATTGTTAGAATTAAGTTGAATTATGAAGTAGTCTATTGAAACGTTACCATCGGGATGAACGGATCAGATTTTCCGTTTTCGTTTGATTTATTCCCAATTGCAATTCAGTGTGATTTGATTCGATGATCTTGTTGAAAAGTTTACTCGTTTATTCAGTTTCGTTTGTCGTTTTCTTTTCAGTTCCTCAGTTGTTTTATTTCATTGAAGTGAGTCAATAACGCTCTTCTTAAAATATTGAATGTTTGTTTTATTTGATGGCGATATGTGCCAATATTTTTCATTTTTGATTTCTTGCTAAACGAATGAATTAATGCAAAAATTTTAATCCAGTGGTTTTCCATTTCAACTGTGTTTGCGTTTTGTTTCTTGCAGCAACCCATGTTAATGCCTGCCTTCTCCCTACATTCCCCTTTTTTGCTGTTTTTCTCCAATATCTGTTTTTTTAGGAAGTTTTCATTGTTCCCTCACGAATCGTTTTGTGCTTTCTGAAGAGGGTTTTGTTATGTTCCTCACCAATTCAGTTAGTGTATTTTTACTGCGAGGTGAATGCGGATCGGTTTTCCAGCATTCATTCTGTAGTGGCTATCAGTGAATTTTTTCCTCGATGCATTCCGAAGATTGTTCGATAGAATAATAGTCCATTGCATGCAAAGGAAATTCGGTTTTGTTGTCGGATGCGTTTAGGTTCACATGATTCGTCACCTTATAATAAGTTAGCGGCGTATCTGCTTGAATTTCCACTCATTGTCAGATTTGTTGTGCATGTAAAAGAGTGTTTCTCGTTCGTGTTATTTTTGGATTGCCGATGATGTATGTCGAATTGACCGGTGCTGAAAAAGTGTTGTGTATTTGTTGATAATAATTGAGCATTATAATGGATCGCAATTCTTTCAAAAACTAGTCATAACGACTGCAAATTAAAATAAATCAATATGAAGCAATTTTGGACGAGTGAATTCATTTTCTATCGAAGATTCATAATATTTGTTTTCATTGAGTGCTTTATTTAATGCAACCTTCATCGTCATTGCGGCGACAGCGATGAATTTTTGTGGTGAGGATAATATGATATAATGGGATGTGCTATTGTTTGATTTGAATTAATACCTGACTCGAGATGAATGCGGTGTGTTTTCTGTATTTTGCCACTAATTTGTTCGTTGATTTATTTTGCTTTTTAAAAAAAATTTAAACTGCTTTGTGAAGTTTCATTAGGATGCATGATAATGATTGTAATGAAAGGATAATGTGATAGTTGTTGGGTGGATAACGGCTCTTTTCGATGTTTCGGATCGCGTTTTTTTTCAACATGAAGCTCTCTGTTGTTTGAAGTGGAATTATAGAGAGCTAGTCCTATAGTCAGACAATCTTATGAATCATGGCGATTAGTAGGGTTATTCTTTCTTCTTAGTATCAGTGTATTCTAGTTGAGTTGGTTTTTTTCGCTTCTTATCAATTTAGAAAGGTCAATTATGAATTTTTTTTTTGGAAGGGACTGATCTAAGGAATATCTTAGGAATACAGCTGGGTGATGAATATCTTTGGAACTTTCTTCGTTGGACATAAAATCTGAAAAGTGCATTCATCTCATTCAGCATTATCAGGGATGATTTATGTCTGTCAGATGTCCAAAATGGTTGTTCCACTAGGTTGAAGCAATATGAAAGGAATAGATCATGATAAATTCAGAGTGGTGAGGAGGCTTTCTGGATCGTAAATTGGATTTTCCGCATAGAACTCTTCGCTTAAGAGATCATTTTTACAATCTAACTGTTAGGCTCCAAAATCGCGTCGACATGCATGAGTCTATTGGTATAAAAGGAATGAAAAATAAGCTTGATCTCAAGAGCATATTTTTGTATTGTTTTGTTAACGATGCGACCCATAAGATAGTATATGATATATATAATATGTAATTTATGTTATGACAACACCGAATGCCAGTTGTTCCGAAGGGTTATGCACTTTTTGCTGCGCAAACCTGAATGCTCGTCTACTGTCGAGTTCGGTTGCTGGCCACTGGTTCATGTTCAAAATTTGCCTTAACTAGTGCCAACCAGTTTCATTGGATCCAAGAGGACGTTTGTTCGCTGGCCACCAGAAGACAAAATTATTTGTAGCCTGGTACTAGATGAAAATGATCAATTGGAAATAATCAAACGATGAAAATGATCAGTTGGAAACGTTTCTTGATTCTGTTGTCTCTTGCCCAATTGATAATGACCAATCTATGCCTGAGTCGCCATCTGATAGAATTCGTTCCGAATATCTTCCTCTAATGGTCAATCGCTTGTGTGTTGACCTGGAAGTTGAATTTTCCCGTTGGAAGTCAACTCGTAGAGCCAGTTGCATCATTGAAATTTTTTGCGTATTTCAGTAAACATAATGATTGTATCGACAATGAAGTCACATTATATTACCATCCGAAAACGCGAATTCTCCAGAGTTGAATTGGCCGAGTATATAGCGTAAAGATGAAAATCTTACCAACTGTTACTGGCCAAAGAACAGTGTAACTGTGGAAAATGCAACGTAATCGAACGGTAGATCGTAGATCAACCTAATGGTAGATCGCACGGATCGTAGGGAATTATCGCACGCATCTCGTTAATTAAGAATGATCGAATTCTGGACTTGTTTAAGTTTATGAAGGTCGTCAAACTGCTCCTAATTTTAAGTGAATACGGTGCAACGTTATGAGAACAGATAGACAAAACTCAATTTGTTAGATGCTAGCAAACGTAGCACGAGTATGAGCTTTTGAGCACCAGCATTCATTAGTGAGCCAATTTAATTGTAAGGTCAAAGCAGTTCGCTTGAGGAATGATGTATCATGCAAAACGGTTACACTATGACCTACAATGTGTTCCGTGGTTAATTCAATACGGCACGATGGTTTTAAGCATAATCGTATTATGAAGTCATGAGATCAGTATTTTGAAGTCAGAAAGAATTCGACGGAACAATTCAGTGAATGAGACGTATCTTGGAAGATCGTTGATTGGCTGGTGGAACATCACGAATGGTTGATTCAAGTGAGAATTTTAAGGCATCTGGGGTAAAGGTAGACGCATCTTGCAAGAAGGCATACGATGATCTTCACAACAAACATCTTCATGCTTTCATCATATTCAGAATCTCCGATGATGACACCACGATTATCGTTGACAAAGTTGGCGAGAAAGGAGCGCCATATTCGGATTTTGTTGAAGTTCGTGAATTTTTTATTCGTTTCGAATCGTCAGTATTCAGTGGTAATGCTGACTGGTTACAATCATCATTTGATCAATGAGGGATCAACTCTCTAGACTTGATTTACGTGAACACTTATAAAGGTAGCCAATAAAAGGTTTATAAAGCACACAAAAAATGGTTCAGCACCTAATTCAAAAAGTTGAATAGGATGCAAGCTAAGTGAAGTCAAAAAAATGAATTCAAGGAGATTCGAAAGAGCGTCGGAAATGGCAAGGAATGTCGCTATGCTGCAGTAGATGTTGAGGTGCAAGTGCAGAGACAAGGAACTGATGCAGCGTCACGTCTTTCAAAAGTTATATTCGTACAATAGTGAGTAGTAGTTCATTTTACATTTATATTATAGTTCGATTAGGACATTTGATAAGAGATTTTCGACAGCAAAATGCAACCAACATATCTGTCTTGACATCTTTCTTTTGAAGGAGAGGGGATTGGTCATCCGAATGAAATTCATGAAGAGTGATAATTGCATTCTGAGTGTCAGCTGAACAATTGTAATGAGTTGAGAAAATGCTCCCGAAAATGGTATGGAAGTAATGGAATTTAATCGAAATTTAGTGAGAACGCGACGATTTTTCGTGATTTTCAGCTGTCCGGATGAAGCTCCAGTACGAAGACGTATGTTATATGCGTCATCTGTGCGTGCATTGAAAGCAAGCTTGGGCCTCGAGAGCTTGATGCAAGTGCAAGCCAGTGATCTATCGGATATTGACGAAAAAGCTATCAAACATGAGCTGATGGCTCATCAACGCATTTAATCATCTTCATCAAAGTGCCTACACTCGCCGCCACTCTCTTTATATTCTCTTCCTTCAGTCCGTTAAACATAATCATCGTTTTTGTTCGTTGGATTTCGTATTGTTTGCTTTAAATAATAAATAACAACATTCATTATAAATATATATAAATATATGTATCAATTTTTGCGGAGTAATCAGTGGATTTTCAATTGTAATCGTTCATTTTGTTGTATTAATGACGATTATATTGCACTTTTATACTTTTGGCTCATAGCTCCTGAATTGTTTTCATAGTGAAAATATTCTTCAAATAAAGCTCAGCTCACATTGTGCTTCGTGTTCCAAAACGATCCATATCCTTATGTCTTTGCGAAAACTGAACAGGAAAGAGTTTGACACTGATATGACCATGAGTTAAGTTTTTTATAAAAGATCAGTTTTGCTTTGCTGCATTCATCGAATATGTTCACGAACAGATTCAGTTGACGCATGAAAAAAGAGGTGATTTAGTTGACGGAATAAACCTTCGTGACAGAAGCGCTCGTTAACATCTTGAGAGCGTTTCAGTCAGCAGGTCTTAACTCCCTTAACTCCCCATAAGCCCTCTTCAATGAGAACGTCTAGGCATACAATGAGATCCTGTATTTTTCGATTAATTCAAAAATGATATCGCACTGAGCAATACTCAATCATTGATCTATGATTTGTGAACGGAACTAAACGTTTGTTGTTCGTTTTTTAATCTACATCATTGTTCATGCTTACTGTAAGTTTTCCAAATGGAAACATCTACGAATGCTTTTGAAAAACTTTGTCATCTGCTAAACTGATAATAAATACTTAATGCTTATTCTCATAGCTTTCTATTGTTCTCATATAGTTTTCTGCTGTTTGTTCGGTCGACTAGTTCCTGAAGTGTTTGGCGATTTATTTTCACTTCTACGATACTTTCATAATGTCAACAGTTAACCGTCTTATATGATGACATTGTAATGCTATATTGATTCATTTGTTCGATTCATTTTCTTCGCATAAAAGTTGATGAAACGCTTTTATTCGTGAAGTGGGTTTCGCTTATTGTTGATCGTCAAACAATCGCACGTTAACGTGCTTTCTCGATTACTGATATTCACGTGCATTTATTTGACATCCTTTCGCCGTACCTATCCATATTCATACTCTGTCCCATGAACCAAGTCATTATTTATGCGTATTTTCAGTCATGTCCAAATAAGTTGTTCAGATAAACAGACCAAAATGAATCATCAACGATGCGAGAACAATGTCAACGTGAACAATCATCATTTTTATATGCTTAATTTATATACGTACAAATACGAATGAGCGATAAACAGAAACATTTTAATACATTTCAAATAGGAACAAACAGAACAATGAAATAATTCTCTTCTAAAGAAATGAAAATGATAAACTTTTCAATAATATATTATGAGCAGCACCATAGACGCATTTAAGAAAATGCAATTGTAAACAAAATTCTAGCAGTTGTCTTTCTCTCACTGTCTTATTCGAATAAAACGAAGAATATTCACAAAAACGATAAGACATCAATCATATCAGAACTGATAAACAACCAAAGAAACAAAAAACAATTCAATCAAACGTTCCAATACGGGAATATTTGACGTAAGAACCCGAATGATATGAACAAACGATGATAAGTGATCAAACTGATAAACGATATCAGATGTCGATTCGCTTCGAAAGAATGAATGAAGTCAATTGAAAGAACGAAACATCATCACACATAATAGCAGTGAAAATGTATTGGGTTGTTTGATTGCGTTACAAAAAAAAGAAAAAATCGAAACTTCATCAATTTTACAGGTATTTTAGAAATCATTCTCAAGCAGAATAAAACAAGAACATTTTTAACAATAATAATGTAACAGCAGTGAACGTAACAACAAAATGAAAAAAAAACAAACACTAATAATAATAATACGTGTAATGATAATAAATAATTGTATTGACCGCAATTGATGAATTTAAAAAAAGCAAAATTTAAGTAGATATGACGACAAGAAAATAAATAAACGAATTACTAATGAATAATGTTGTTCAGAGGTAATCATGGGTGAACTAGAATCGAACAAAAATCAGCATTCAACTGGCTTGTTGTATCGATCAAATTCTTTTGAAATCTTCGACAGTGACACAAAATATGACAAAACAAACAAACAAACAAATAATGCAATCTAACAACAACCACGGAAACGCACCAGCATTCAAGCAATTATTCAGAGAACTAAAATGAACTAAGTGTTTCTGCTGAATTCATTCATTTTGCCCAAGAAAAGCGTCTGGCTTCAAGAAATATTCGGACACTGGAAAAAACCTCAATTGAAACTTTTCATTGTTCGGTTTATGTTCATATCTGTTCATTCGTATGAATACCATTGACTGAGACAGTACTGGAATTTTTTGGAGTAATGGGACGGTAATAAGGGATTCAGGCATTTGATGGGTATATTCTTCGATGAACACTTATTTGTAAGTCAAATGCTAGCGCTGGTTTGAAGTTAGACTCGAGTGATGCTATTCATTATGAATAAACGAATGAAACAAACACTGTCAGTGTCAATTAATCAAGTGAATTAATTAACTAATTGATCACATAACCATCGGCGCTTCACGAGGTGACGGTGAAGTGCGTGGCGGAGGATAGGGTGGAGGCGGTGGCAAATCCAATACCGATTGCGATGGAGTCCAGCTGAAATTATTCCTCAGTTTAGAAAAAACAAATGATTCCATGAAAACATCGTAAAATCAAGGAGTACAAATCGTTCAAGACGAAAACAAAGCGGCAATTATGAAGACTATTCTGATCAACTGGTCAATGCTGGTCTATGCTCATTTAATTAAACAAATGTAAATGAACATAGTCCTTTCAGTGCTTCTAGAAACAGATTCTTACCACTATAGAATCATACTGTTTCCTGCTGATTTATGCATTCTTGCAAAGTGGTTCATTATTCGTGATGATTGATTTTAGAAGGTTACATCCACGTTTACGGAATTAGTATCATGTTGTGAATAACATGAACAACACTTAAATGCAATTACTATTCAAGCATTACATATTTAAACAATTGTTCGAAATAAGTGGATGTATGCTATATGATTTGAATTGATACTCGTTAATCGCGATAAGCCTGATAAATTGACGTTGAAGGCTGAATGATCAAATAACCATCAGATGGAAGTAATTATGCAAATCTGATTGTGAATGTCTGTGAGGAACTGACGGGAAATGAATAAATGAGTACGTCGTAAGAAGAAGATAAATAGATTAAGCATAAATATGAGTGCACGCTTCAAAGATAGCGTCCACTCAAACTAAGAGGCTGGACGACTTCTACATGAAAATTACGTTGAATAGGGAAACAAGATGGTTGCTTGATTGACTGACACCAACAAACTCACACTGAGTATGGAAATAAGCTGCTCGTAAATCAGAATCGCCTGTTCGCGAGTGAAAAACGAAATTCCACAGATTTTGATTTTCATCGAAATTTTTCAAAAGGGATGAATTAAACGGAGCAGATGGAGAGCTTCTACGAATGATAAGACAACAACACTTCTACGAATTATAAGAAACGTACACAAAGTGAATAAAATCTATGGAATGATAAACGTGGAATAATCATGTAATGAGCACCATAAGTGTGAAGAAGAAGAACAAAGCAATAATTGTTTGTTTGGCAGTGAGTCACTGTAACAAACGCTCCTCATAGATTGAAATGGTCGCTGGAGCAGGCAGCAGTTTGGAACGCCTTTTCGCTGAAATCACCTCAGGGACCCCTCTGTGCGCTCTGCAAATTGCTACTTTTTTCGCAGTAAAATATCAAACACCACAACCATGTTAGAACCGAAACAAAGGCGATTTCATTGTTCAGTTGGTTAGTTGCGTCCTCTCACTGCCATCCCCGTAATTCGTCATCTGCTCATCTACGGTACTCTGTGAATTTTTCAATAAGTCCAATAATTGGAAGTGAATCATTTTTTTTGTTATCCGCAACTCAATAAAAACAACCTCTTCCCACAAAATACGATGCTTAATGAGCAGTTCGCTCACTGTGTTTAGAGCTACAACTGATCAGAGATGAGTAGCAAATGAGATCTAAAAGGTAACAGCTGGCAGTCATTAGCTACTCGAGCCCTAATCTGGTGGGAATGATCCCGAAAAAAAATTACTATCTTCATGAAATCGATTGCTGAGTGATTAGGTGGATGGATACTGATGTAACCAAGCCAAAACCAAGACAGACAAATTGGGGAAAGAATCAAGTAAGTGAAAGCATGAAAAAGATGTAAGACAGAGAGTAGTGAAACGCAAGCGAATGAAATGCAATATGTTGGGATTACATACCTATTTTGTGTGATCGCTGTAGCGTTTTGAAGTGGTACATAGTGCCTGTAGAGTGGCGAATGATCGAAATAATATTCACCACGATAGATGGGGGGTGGTGGAATTTGCGTTGTTCTTATGCCATACGTCGAGGCAGCAGCCGACGTTGGAAAATAACCGTAGCCATAGAGGGTGGACGGTTGAATGAGCTGCTGGCTTGCTGACGATGGATTATTGTTGATGTAGGAGGTGGTTGTGGGATGCATTGGTGCGGAATGTGGTGGTGTTAAGATGAGCGGTGAGGAGAGGTCTTGACACGATGAAGGTCTGCGCAGATGCGGTGTGAACAACGAATCGAGCAGATCCGCATTGCACACCGATGACATCGATGAACACGCATCACCTGTACAACCGCTGAAACTCAGCCGATCCAGTCCGCTGGATCCCGATGAAGCGGTCAATGGCGTTTGAGCGCTGGTGTTCGTTGTTGTCACGGACAGCGACGAGTTAGTCGCCACACCTGAGGCAATGTCTTTCTGCTGCTCTTGCCATAGAGCACGCATCATTGGAAATTGCCCGATACGACTGTTCAGTGACAAATCTTCGACGTTATCGTTGCTATCCATGGTGTATGAGTGTCGTTCATTCAACAGCTCATGTTCACACACCGATCTACAACTGTTCACACTGTTCGGAGCACTCACTCGATGCGCACACCTTGCACGAGCCTGAACAACAAACACCCATTAATTAAGGAGTATAAGTATAAGTATAGATATAAAGCAACGTATTTGTTGAAACGAAATCACTGAAGATTATTTCTGAAACCGAACAAATTTTTGTCTAACACGTGCATTCATCACTGAAGATCTTTGTAGGAGCAAGAGGGATTTCGTACGTAATCGTGAAAAGCACTGAATTAGAATGTGACATGTTGAATGGAATGAATCAAAGAAATCAGCAATGAGCATACCTGCAAAATGGCATGTTCATAAGATGGAGGCTGTTTGGTTTCGAGCGCCACTGGACGAGCAGCTAACGAATGCGCATGATGCAATGCGGCTGCACTTGACGGAGACACTTCGGATTCACCACTCTGAACCATTGCTTTTTACATAAACATTTTTGGAGTTTTGACGGAAAATTTGAATTTTCAACATTGAAAATTAATTGTTCGGCAACGCAACATGGGATTAGTTAAATATGTTTCTGAAGAACATTCATTGAATTGCCTTAGATTTCTTTAACGTTATTCAGTAATATTGCTTGCACATGGTTGGACAAAAAGGCCGAATCAAAGGACGTACGCTTTGCAGGAAATGATGTGGATTATGAGCTGGCATGCTTTGTACTCGATTTATACCACGCGCATTGTTGTGCATTTGAGACGCAACTCTGAACGCAGATCGAGACTGCTTCTGGAAGAGACCAGCCCCAATGGGAGTGCCGCCCGGAAATGGTGGCGTATTCGACGGAGTCGGTCGTGCTGATGCCACTATCACCGGTGCCACACTTGATGGCGACATCGATACTAACGGCGATACTGGCCTCGACCATATCTTGAAAATCGCTCATTTACAAAAATTCGACTGATCCGCTAGTGAGTCGTTAATCATCATTCAGGGTAAAAACTTACAATCAGTTGCAATACATCAGTGCAAATGAGCGTTTCATTTCCTCAACTGCACTAGCGTATTGCAACTATTGCACATGCATAGTGATTACTGACGTTTGTAAGCTAAAAGAGGCATACAAACAGACAATTCATACGACTGCATTGCCCCAACCATTCAGTTTCGTTATGGCCAAGGCATCAAAATATCATACCAAAGTAGGGAGAAACGGAATGAAATCATTGCCATCAACTGAATCACCTTCTGATCAAGTTTCGGCTCTGATCGAGCCAAATGTGCATCTGAATGTTGCAGAAGTGGTGAACACGTTGAGAGGATATCATTACTGATCGAGCCGTCGTTTGCGCATCTCGACGTGATGCAATCTGCTGTACACGCAATTCCGGTACCAGTTACAGTTGTCCATCGCGGTTTTTGATTCGGATTCACATTCGGTCGATGCTGCGCTGAATGGTATTCATCGTTGATGGTGGCCGTGCTCGTTCGTTTCGACGTGATCGATATCGCTTCGTTGTAGTGTGGTGGTTGACGGATTCCCAGCCTATTGTTCGCCAGTAGTAAATTCGACAACGCAACATCGGATGTATCTCGGCTATTTGATCTCGTCTTTGAACATCCAACACTTTGAGCATTCGCTACGGGTGCGTCCGTTTCGGACGTTCCGGCTGGCTGCAATCGCTACAAAACTCACACATAACTAACTGACCGCTTGTGAATAATAATGACCGATAGAGTGAATGTGTTAGATGGAATCACTTGGTTGCAATTCTTATAGCTAATGATGGATAAGGAATTGATACGACTGTAATCATTGAACAAGAACTGGAAAGTAGCTAGCAATTTTCCACGGTCGATTAGTTGGAATGAATTCATTTGAAATCATTTGAAAAAATCTTATTTCGAGTAATTTCTTGCCAAGTCGAAAATTACATACCGGCGCACTGTACTGTAGAGTAGTGGCAGATGGGAACAGCGGTGGTGGTAAAGATTGCGGAAGTGCAGGCGGAGCGCTGCTGGAATCTGAATCTGTGGATGGACGTTTCTCGATTCGAGACGTCGTAATCTCTCCAGAATCCACCGAAGATGCCGACTGGCGAGCCAGTGAATGCGTACCGATCTATTAACAGCAATCATAAGAACAAACACAAATTCCAAATTAGTGAACTGACAATAAGCTTTTCAAATGTGTTTACAAAATGATCGCGCATGCAAAACGACGAAAACACTTTAGGGAATTCTGAAGAGTTATATCAAATATGGATACGGTTTGCTTATTGAATGGATCACGTACTGAAGGCTTTCTGGATTCGGCTTCAGTGGGTTGATGTTGATCTATTGTCTCACGTACGATGGCTGACGACGACGAGAATTGGTCAGCTCGTTTGACAGATTGGACAGTTTGCGCTGATTCAACACTCGTTCTACAATTATGAGGAAGTTACGGCGATCCCTATGATACAGATCGAACATCTGATTACTGCACAATGTCAAGAGCGATCGATACAATTTAAGGAATTCGATGTTCTGACAATGGGAATTTTTTCGAATCTCGTCTGGTCAACGGATACGGACGGATGCATTACAACACAAATTTTCATTTGTATCATGAAAGAGAGAGAATAAATTCAAATTGTAATCGGAAAGCTGCATTTGAATTTAAATACGACTGCTGCTGCTGTTCTCTATTAATTTCCACTATTTTTATGCAAATACTTCAAGAGGAAGTTGCCCCTATCAGAGTTTATCGCAAGTACAATACCAGTTATAAAAAAATTCGGACAAAAACGACTGAATGACAGAAATTTTGTTCTGCAAACGGACATAGTGTTGTGTTGAGAAGACGACGACGGCAGGGAAGTGCCGATTTGCTGCTGTTGTGGTCGTTGTTGTTGGTGATGGTGTTGGTCTCGTTGAGTAGTGTCGTTGATTGACTTCGTTGGTTTCGCTTCGATTTCAGTCGATGAATCGTCATCACTCGTATTTGCACTCATCAACGACGCAGATCGCCGTTCGATCTCAGCAACCACATCGCTCAGCGACTGCGTTCGTATGGAACTCTCCTCATAGGAACATTCGGATGCGACTTGTGAGGCACCCGAGCATTCGCCTTCTTCAATGGAACGCATTGATGAGAATAATTGGCAAGCGAAGAAGAAAATTTACTTCAAATTTACTGAGCAGGAAAATTTACTTCAAATTGACCCAGTCATCAATAATTTCAAGTGTTGTCTTGGTGAAACAATGCACCGGCTTGTAATCAAAAAAGTGAAGTATGAACAGATCGCATGAATAACGGCTTAATGCATAACAATATGCAGCAAGAACAATGGTTTCCTGTCAAGTTGTTGGTTCTCTTTTAGAATATTTTTGGATGGTGCTGTTGAACAAAAGCGTTCATACGGGAGAGTGGTTTCATGATGAACACTATCTTTTTTAATCAGCACACACCTTTATCCGCGTCACTATACGGTTTATCCGAAACTACTCCAGATGTGCTGTTGCTGGACGTATGCGACAGTAATGAGCGCCTAGAGCAAATTGGACCATCGACACTTCGTTCATCACCGCACGAGAACGGTGATGTGACATCGGGGCCTGAAATTTCGATTCAATCTTGAATTGCAAACCATAAGAAGTGGACTCTGGAAGAGATATCAGGAAACGGCCAATAACGCAAGATTAGGAATTTAGTTCATGAAAAAACACTGAAATATTTTGTTTTACAAGTAGTAAAAAGAAGAATTACAGCAAAACAACACATGTTTACAATTGTATGCCAAAATGAGAAAAACACACGACATCATTGAACCGGAAATAACAATAATAATAACACATGCTAGGGAACGCCATAAAGCGGGTATGTGAATTGTCGAGAAATGAAAACAACTGAACGAAGACACAAACAAAATCGCTTACGATATGCATAAGGATTCATCAAATAATGTCGATTGAATGCAATCTGCGCTTGATGCAACGCTTTACAGAATTCCAGCAAATATCGCGCTTTCTGATCCGACTGTGCATACAATGATACGCAAGCACCATCCACTCCGGTTATACTCAGTTTGCGTTTATCAAAGCACAACTTTGTCATCTGATCCCATCGACAACTCCGCAACGGTATACGCTCACCATCGTTACCCACATCAGACATATCAATTCCTCTAAAAGGTCGTCGTTAATTAGAGAAAAGTAGAAGTAGAACGAATTGAGGGAAAACTTCAAATTAACTACAAAATTTGAATTGAGCAAATTTTTCCAACAACATACCGCGGTGTTATTCCTATAATTGCATTATCTATGGTATCCATCTTATGTCGTCTCAGTCCATACAAATGGCAATTCAAGGCGAATGGACTCCTATAATGAGAATGAATGAAGTTTGCAATTGTGATCGCGTACCTTATATTATCGTTAACATAATATACAACTGAATCATAAGCGAAATGAGGAGAGTACCACGAACCTGGACGCTTCGTGACAATATTCAAGGGTTGCATCAACTCGAGAGCACTGCCTCAAGTCTCGACGCATTGCGGGCATATTTCGTCGAACAAAATCCAAACCCCGTAAATTGATCACCCATAATGGAAAATACTGCTCGGCACGGAAATTCCTTCAAATTTAAACCGTCTTTGCGTTGCATTTCAACATGCACAATGATTCCGTTAATATTATCATTGATATTAGTTTTCCTATTGCAAATGTTGCGACTGTCACTATCGTTAAAGAACGAGATTGTTCCTTAGAAGACTCCTTTTCAAACGGTCATGACTACGCATTAGCATCGATGTAGTGGATTAGTGAAGATGAGTTGAAATAACGTACTGCTCATTGCACAGATCACCGCTAGCATGATCGGCTTGCAACGCAAGAGCGGCCATCTCCCAGCATCGTTCTTCGGAGACCGAATTCGATCCGGACCACTGATCCAGAAGATTTTCTCGTAATTGGAGGTAGTAGTGATGCAGAGTTACCGGACATCTCAAACCAAAAAAAATCAACACTGCGCCAAGGATTTCATTTCATCAAATTGAACACTGAACTTTTATGCAAAATGGTTTCCTTCCTTCATGGAAGCTGACTTTCATTTTTTCCGCCGAACGTATTCAGCCAATACGAATTGATTGAACATGAAAAGTGAATTAATGATAAAGCATTGTGTGTCGCTAGTCACCTTATCAACTGCACTTTATCAACGTAGATTCGAACCCGAAGATACACAACCAAAAATGGTCGATTCTCAATAACGGTATTCTGAAATTTTGCGTCATATTAAATAACGGACGTTTCACAAGAATTTCGAAAAAAGAAAAAAACCAGATTTTCCCCTTATTAGAACAAATAATTTGCTGCTGACGTACAAATTTTTTGCGTCTTTTGTTGTACAAAAACAAAAAAAGCAAAGCAAATCACTCAGATGATTGATTATAATTGCAGAGAAATCGGTACTCGTTTGCGCGAACATCAATGATCGTTTTTGTCATCAGCATTGAAATGGTGCAATCGAGAACTATTCTCAGTGAATCAATAAAGAATTTGCAAGAATCTCTCAAACGGAATGGGATCCATTCCGTAGAGAAAGCAAACGATATAAATCAACGAGAAGAGAGTCTGTTTGCGTTCATGAGCTTTGAAATTTTGCGTTTCGATAATCGATTTGATTGCATTTCTCAGAGCAATCGTGAATGATCTTTTTGCTGCTGCTGCAGTGCCCTTGATTATCGCTGAATTGTTTGCATTCCACACAAAAAAAGACACATTCAACATTGATAAGAAATGTTGAGAGAGTAAGGAACAGTGGAATAATCGCTAAGGAATGTGCAAATACGATTGATTGTGTGCGGCGGCGTCGTGCAATGTGTTCGAGTGGTGGAAAAAAAGAGACTGTGTTGGTTGGTGATGATGAAGAGGAGGAATTTACGATTTACGAGTGGAAAGATATAATCGAGAGGTTAATCTTCTCAGTTTGGAATTGAGGGAATGCATCAGATGCGCAGATTATCAACTCAGATTAATGTTTGCACTCGCGTTCTTTTCAATACCAACAACAAGGATGACGATGATGATACTTATCTGAACTGTCAATCTAGAAAATTAACAGCAACAAAATCGCTCAATCTCGCTTCGATGACCTTTCTATTGTTCAACAACACAAGTGACTTTTTCAGTTTCGATTCGTCATGTTTTCAAAAAAACACACGTCTACAAAAAACATCTACAGGAATTTATTGAATGCCTACTTCCACAAAAAAATACCTACAGAACATATGTTGTGTTTTCCTCATAAACATAGAGGAGTACTTATGTATACGATTAAAAGAGTACATAGATGCACTTAACTTATAAACATATATGTTTGAACTTCAATGAGTTGGGAAAATCATTGGAAAAGTTGACGGTTCAAAAATTTTCGATTGGTTTCTAAAAAAGTCGAAGAAAAATGATCCTATCAATTGCACGAATGTCAATCGAAGTGATAAAGTTAAGGCAGAACGTGACTCATGAACGAGAAGAATCTAAGGAGTGAACATAAATTCACCACTTATCTCTACAAATAAGATTAAATATTTGGTCATACGCTGATAGAATTGAGCAAGATAAAAACTGAACAAATGAAGACTTGCATGGGTTGTTACGCAATAATTCAATTGTGAAATGTATTGTTTCACAATCTAAATGAATCTGTTTTGAACTGTTCGAATTCTAACGTCAATTGACAGATGCAAATTGGCGGAACAATGAAACAAATTAAAATTGTGTACACAGTAAAATAACATTAATTTCCATACTCACTGAACAGAGAAACAAAAATCATTTGAAACCCAAAATGTGCCCTATCATAAATTTCTTCCTCGAGAACTAAAAAGATC
>JAPYMA010002652.1:0-29088 GCA_035041965.1 Anisakis pegreffii
GTCACTTCCTTCATGGGAGCTGTGAGAACTAAAAGCTCCAGAAAAATTCATGCGTAAAGAAGAACTGAGATATCCAGCGAATGCACAGGTGAGCTCTGACTACGGAAAGTCAAAATGTGGGCCCTTTTTGTCTTTTAATTTTCAAATCGTTATCGGTTGTCCAACATAGAATGCATCGACGTCAGAGTTTCGCTCGTAGAAGCAATTTTAAAGTTTACTGAGTCTGTTGATATGTGCAACTATAAGGTCAAGTTGCGCTCAAATGCTGTATCATAATGCGTTGTTTGATATCGCTCATTCCAGTTGGCCACGTAATCATGCACGATAGAACATCTCAAAACTCTGAACGATTAACTTTGGAATGCTTCAAACTGGAAAACTTATGTAGGTAAACGGAGAGAGTAGAATAATTTGGACTTTGTCATACATCGCAAACAGTTGCAAGCAATTGGTTGTGCATGATGAACTTACTTATATACATCAAGTTCATAGAGACTGTACGTCGTCCAGCACTCTCCGTTCCATTGCGTTCTTATAGATTTTGTTTGATTCTATCCACTAAATTACAGTCAACCAGTTTGCTGTTGTATTCAAGCGATTCGTTAACATTCATAAGCCGTTTTAAAAACGGTTTCAAACGGTAGGTCCGAAGGGAGCACGGTTATCACAACGACACATCGCTGAGATGACGGTTCCTGCACAATGACCGCCACGATTTTGCTTCAAATTAGCGCATTTCATGCGGAATATTCTTTCCGGATGTTTTTTGTGGCGATAAGAGGTAAACTTTTGCATCTTTATTGATAACAGCTCACTAAACTGCATGTTTATTGATAACGACCCTTGCCTATAACAGCTACTCGTCAGTCGCAGCTGTTGAGGACTATCCAAGATTAGCACGTTCGATCCAAGCACTTGAGATTTCGTTGGCAGTACAATCCATATAATGCACTCGTTCATGCGTTTTGAGTCATTGTAGTATTCACCGAACAAGCATGATTCCAATCCTATTCATGCTGTTCCATTAGGTGACTCGTTTCTCCAACTTGGTTGTTGAATTGAATTGACGTTCATTGCGGTTGAAAAGCTGCTCATTTCTGCTCCAATGGTTTTAACGCCTCATTCAGTTCATGTGTGAACCAGAATTATATTGATAATTCCTTTTCGACACAATGACAGGCACCTAGTAACCTTATCCCAGCAAAATTATGCACCGTTTTATTGCCTTTTGCCTCTATACTCTGGACTTCATCTTGAATAACATCCTCAAGAGTCTGGTCTGAATATTCTGTTGTTATTATGTCCGTTTCTATGTTGGTTAGCGTGAATTTGTTATTCTAAAATATTCTGTGTTCGATACACGCACAGCTTTTATTTGCGATTCAGCATCATTCTCCCTCGACTTATTTGATCAAGTTGTTCACATTTGGGCATATATCTATCAAAACCGATTTTGTATCTCCGAAGAATTTGCCTATTCATCTCCAAGCCGATCGATGGGATCAACTCGAAATGATTCAACAGAAGAATTTGGCGATAATCTGTCACTACTTGGTGATAACGATCAGCAAGATAACATCGGTATATGAAACATGAACAATTTCACTCTAAGATTGCTGGCAGCTGGCGCAGTGACTGATGCCATTTTTTGTTAGCTGCTTTCCTTATCACTCCATGAAAATGAGCTAATGATATCTTATGCTGGAGCATTTTAAGAATCAAAACGGCGTGAAGTTCGTGCAGTATTTGATGTATTCGATGAACAGCGGTGTGGCTCTCTGGACGTCATTGACGTCGCACACGTGGTCAGATGCCTCGGTTTCAACCCAACACAACACGATTTAGATGCTTCTTTCAGTCAGGTTCGTCGTTCGTTTATTTCTCGGGCGAGAATTACTTTTTGAATTATGATTAGCATTGTCTTCCTCAATTCTCGAAAGTAGAAGAATTTCAGTAATTACTCGACTCCCTTCACAATGCAAGAATTCCGGTTACGTTTATCTCACTCGGCTGACCACATAATTCAGTAACGGTTCAGCATCATAACCGACTGAACTGATTGTCCACTCAGTTGATAGACGGAAAACGTTTGGAGAATATTTTCGAACGTCTTCCTACCAGGTGGCTAGAGAAACCACAGAAACTAGACCTAAATGACTGGAGGACGGTCCACAATTTTGTATTGAAGATTGCGAAGGGTGGATCCTCGAGGATTACTTTTGAACAACTCTTCGCTCGAGTTCTAGCAGCCAGCGAGAACGATGAATGGCATCGTGGTCAGATCGGTGAACTGGAACGCGCGATTAGCATCATAGCACCACAGCAACCCATCACCAAAGACTATCTGATCACGCAACTTACTAGCCGAGGTCTATTTCCTAACTGAGTCATGCAAAAATTTTCAGAAACGAGCTGGAAATATGTAATGCAACTCATTTTCGACTCAGTTGACCTCTACGGTCGAACACTATCACTTGGCAGAATTGCTAGCACGAATGATGTGTATTTTTGCGTCCAGTAGATGTATTCAACTGGAATTATTTGCTACCTAACCAGTGTTACGTAGAAAATTTATCACATGTTGGCATAAGCAAAAATTTTTATGCAACAAAATCTTGCAATAAACGAACTTTTGGGCTGTTTTAAAACTGAACGAAAAAATTCCGATAGCTAGTTATTTGTAAATTGAAACTATGCGTACCATTTCAAGAATGTTGACAATAGGGAGTAAAATCTGTATGCTAAAACGATCAGCCTGTAGAATGCATACCAACTTTCAGTCAATCTCAGAGAATATTTTGCGTTCTCAGGAATAAAGCAATCTGAACTGCACTCATTTTCAGGTGAACCATTGAACGCATCTGAAGTAAATGTTTTGATCAGCCACTTGAATGTACGACGAAATGGTGAAGTAGATTGCGCTGCTTACATTAAGCATATTTTCCAGTATATTCAACAATCGAATTCAATAAAATCAACAAATTTCCATAAACCCAAGTAGAGAGAGGAAAAGTCTCCTAACCAAAAGGTTGGAAGCAATGTTGCCTCAAAATTTCGAAAGCATCTCAAAAATAAGTATTCTCAAAAGAATCATTTTTATAAATGTAGGTGACAGAATGTTGTACAAATGATACATCAAAAGAATTTTATATGAAGCCATTCATCGAATTGGCAAAGGGCGAAAACATTTAAAAAACGCATCCATCCAATGCCGTTTCAGAGTATCGTAGGATTCGTCTGATGTTTCTACTCGAATAATGAATTGATTGCATTTTTTGTAAAACATTTCCTTCTGTTGCCGTCGTCGAATGTTTGAGTTCCTTGTATATCTCAAGCCGTTCACCTGTAGAATCGGCATTGTAATCGCGCCTGAAAGAAAGCTCGAACTTATATCAAGCATGCTTCATTTAATTATTGAAACTGTGAGGCAGTGACTCTTCAAAATATCCAAAATATTCCTCAACAGTGGTAGGAAGCTCGCCATTAATATAATAAACGCCCTAATAAAGAATCAGTTTTTTTTTCTTGAAATTGATCGTGCCTGTCATCAAATCCAAAGGCACGAATAATGTGACCAATAAGTGAGTAATCCATTGGGGTCCAGCATTTTTGTGAATTGCAAGTGACACTATGTAAAAAACAATAAAACAATACGAAAAGTGAAATCATCCTGATTACATGAACTGTTTATAATGCAGATTAGCAATGATAATCGATGCTTTAGCAGATAATTCCCGAAACTGATGACGCAACGAAAGACGTAAATAACTCAGCAATTCTTCCAGTGTTATTCGATTCCATTTCTGAACCTTATCAGATGAATATTTGTAAATTCACGACCAGTGAACACTAATGAATATCGAAAACATTTCATCTACTCCATCAAAGATCTACGCAGTCTGATCTTGTCTCATGATATGGGAAATGTCTGTGAATTTCTCTGAATTGCAGCACCTGCGTCACGTGTTCTGAGAGTTTGCTGGCAATATAACGGATCAGCTGCCAGAAGCCATGCGGACGATACAATCGAATACAAGCGATATAGTCATTTAGTGCGGCTGATGGTGCCTCAATCAGACCAAATGTTCCTTTGAGTGCAAAATTTATCATCTGAAATTTAATGGTCAATTCCCATGAATTGTAAGGTTTTGGAGTGCAACGCTTTTACTTACACTGGATCGCGTTATGTTTCTGCGTATAACGTCAGGAACAAACGGTTTTCCGTTTCTTCCTGACGTTCCTACTGTTCATGAGATTGATTATGATTGCATGAAAAGCTGTTGTCCATCACACACTCACATCAAACTGATTCAGATGGATTCTCATTCTTTTCAGACGTGTTCTATTCGCTCTCATAGCTATTACCTGCGAATACCGTTCTCTTCATGACTTTTTATCATTCACTTCGTCTCATTTCATTTCACAGTTCGAATCAATTTCTCATTCAATAGCATATATTATTTAGTGACTATGTTGACGAGTGTTGACAGCCGAAATCAATTATACAGCAATCGAGTTGAATTGCTCAACAACGTTCGACAGTCAAATGATCAATTATAGAGCGTATCTGATAGAATGAGAATTTGACTTTAATCGTTGGGTGAAATGAATGAGAAATTAGCAGAAGAGAACAATTTTGGTGATAAAAGTCATGAGATCGATTACAACAGCAAGGAAAAGAATGAAAATTCCGTTTAAATAAATGAAAACCTTGTTAGGCACGGACGAGCTAATGATACTCATAGGAGAATGAACAGTGTTGCCATCAACTAACCTCATTTACATATTCGAGTTAAAAAACGCCATCACAATGGCTTCAATTATAAAATAACAACTGCACGAAATACTAGTCTCCCGATCCCCTCCATTACCCCTTAAACATCTCCAAATTACCCAAATTGGGTAATTCATCCCCTATGAGAACCACAATCCTAGCATATTGTGATTTTCTCGTGTCCTGCTGTGAAGAACTACCGAACCTGTGTTAATTATAAACAAACTGCTGACAAACCTCTTCAACTGTAACTCTTCGGTAATCGATTTTCATTCTGTACGCATCTGGATGTTCGTTAACGAACGTTCGGATTCCATCAACAGTTAAGTAAAGTAAATATCGAACTGTTTCAATCGTACCATCCAAAGTTTCTAACGTAAAATCACTGAAATTTCAACATTTCTCTAGAAAAACATTGAGTAAGTCGGCGAGATCGATGTTCAAACGCTCAGCTCCGTTTTGGACTTGACCTCTGAAAAAAACACCGCTTCACAATTCACAATAAATGGTCGGTTTGAAGCCATCGCCTTGAGTGAATTCTGTGTTCGCTGAAGTCTTTTAGACTGCTATTTCTGTCGAATCGAATACAGAAAATCTGCTTTCCGATTTCAGTTCCCTAGAATGGAATTTCGTTTTTGACTCCAACTGTGAATAACTCACAGATTTGTCGTAGCATTTTCGAACATCTTTTGGCGATAATCATTTGAACCAAGATACGCTGGTGGTACATTCAGTCTTGATGTGTACCACGGCTGAACATCCACAAAGTCATCACCTTTCATGCGAATTTGAAATTTAACCAAAATTGTCCGCCCAACATATTCGCTGCTATCAAATATTTTTGAGACGATCGAATGAAATTGCGTTTCGCCAAAATCCTCATATGTACTCTCAAAATCGTAGGCAGCACAAATCACTGAAAACATCAGCGTGAATTAGTTACTGCTTACATCCACAACTGACGCAGAGAGTTTCGTGTGATGGCGTGTTATCGATGGAAAAGATCAATCACATCACCGCAACAAGCAATCGAGTCACTCGCCTCGTTTGTCGTTTTCCGTTGGTTTGATGGCAACACAAATTCGGAAACTCGCTTTCGGTGCCTTCGAATAGGAATCTGTTGAGCTGACAATTATGGTACTTGAACCAGGAAAGAATAAGATCCTAAATCTACTCATCATCATGTTGGCCTAAGCCGAAATGAATGAAATGGTTAATCTCGAAATCGGTGCAAGTGAATGTTTTCCGAGGTTGTCAAAAGATCGGTGCAGTTGTTCACAATACGATGAACTTCAAGTGTCATATTGAAATGTTGCATGCATCATTGAACAATTGATAACTTCGGAATGATCGGAATGCATAATGCAAATTACCAACGAATTGATCTATTGCCGAAATTCGTATGACAAATTGTGTGCAAATGCTGCAACGCGTCGTTCTCTTGAACCTCAACCGAATAATTGTGAATAAAGATTAGTTCAGAAAGGCCTGTTTTTGGATCCACTTTCATATCGGCATCGGCCATCAGTGGTTCAAACAAATTTCGAGACAGCCTCTGAACCGCTAGCAACCACCTTTAGAAGATAAACCTTATGAAATGATTGAAGAAAGTTTTATGAAACAACAACCACGCCAAAAACATATGAAAATTTTCTTGACCCAGCAAATCTATTTTCCACGGTGATGCCATCACCAAACTCGCATCTAGGCAAAACAGTTGTACGTCATTTTACGAAATTCACTTTGCAGGATAAGAACAATTTGTTTTCTGAGAGACGCATCCTTGTAATTTGACAATTTGAGCCCGTGAAGTGATGAATATTGCTTAATCGATTATAAAAATGGGCTCACTTATTTTCATCAACATTGCTTTTGACTTATGTTTTTCCGCAGTTCGATTAAGCATTGCAGAACATTGCCTAGAAGTTTGATGTTGATTTATTTGTCAGAATCTCATAAAGAAAGAGCATGTGCCATAGAATGAGAGCATTCGCAAACAGTCAATAATCGATAGAAATGAAAAAATTAAGTGACAGTGTTGGAAGTGAATAAAAATTCGTTAGGATGTCAGTTACAGAATGAGAGCGATGAGAGTGACGTTCAAAAAGAATGATAATTCCAATTTGCTTTATCATAAGCCATCATTGAGAATCTGAACACAGGAATGTTTTTTGCTTTCCAAAAACTTTTGCTTTTTACCAACAAAATCATTGTTCAATAACATCGTGGATAACGGCTCATTGAGTAATCGACGTTATTGCCTGGTTGAATGCAAGTTACTGCATGTTCGATTCAAATGCAAATTCATATTGCAAACTGAATTGAAAATCATCAATGCAAATGAAGTTGCAATGTTGTTTTTAATAAAATTTCGTTGTAAATGCAAACATTCAAACGCAAATATTATTGGAAATCAGTTCATTGTTTATGGGAGAGATATAATGCACAATGGCGTGCGTCAGTTAGACCATGAATACATCCACTGCAATGATTTTATTTGCAAAACCAATCTGCACATCGCCTAAATGAAACTTACAGATCTGCTGATATAAACTTCCAACGATTTCTCAATCACAAGTTAAATTTTCGAATTTTTCTAAATCGATTCTCAATCTGTGCACATTCCCAACAACTATTTTCAATTATTTTCAAAATTCCAGTCTCGTCATCAATGACTTTCGTCGTTCCTCTCACAAAAAGCAATAATTATCATTCCTTCACTCCAATTCTCCACTTACATAGTTGCTCGACTTTCATTGTCAATCTGCAAATGATCAAGACGATTGGTTTTTTGCTCCCATTCATCACCGTACACTTCAATAAGGGATGTTGATTGAGCATAATCTGAGAAAATCGGAGAGATCTTGCAAGTTCAAGTTCAGTCTTAACACTTTATGACCTTTACCACTTATCATTGAAACACCTGTCGATGAACTCCGTTTGACGAATGATCGGTTACGGTGATGGTGTCATCTGACATTCCGGTGTCAAAAACATCAAAATACGAGTGAATTGAAAGTGAAACGCAAATGATTCATTGCTGTTGACGCAACTAATTGAACTTTCGCTATCCGAGCGAAAACATGTTCCGCTCAACTACACAGCAGCAGTTATATCATCTATAATATAAATATGCATTTGAATACTCCTTATCAACAACACTGTTTTTGGTTAAGTCGGTAACGTCAACGAGCAAGCTGTTTATTTAAAGTTATTGACATCAACTTTTTGACACAATGGTATCACATAATGGGTATGTTTTTCATCAATGTCTGATTGCTAATAATTCTATGTTTTCAATCGATTTCAACGATGAAATTCTGTCGCATCTAAGTTGATATTTTAAGATAACATCAGGTTTACGTAGAAAGTGAAAAGCACTTGAGGAGAATTCAATAATGTTTTGAAAAACTGTTCGAAGATGCGTTCACTTTGTGGTCACCACACCACAAATCAAAATAACGATTTCAGAGTGCTTGTTTTACTGGTCGTGATGCTTTCAACAACTAAAGTGGGCTCACATGGAGGGCATGATCATGGAAGTCACGAAGGCCATGGCGGTGGCGGTGGCGGTTTCGGAGGAGGCTTCTCAGGCAATCCTTATGGAGGTTCTCATGGTAGCCCTTACGGAGGAGGATCACCTGGCGGTTCTTATGGAGGTGGTATGCACGGTGGCTCTTATGGAGGTCACTCAGGTGGGCCCTATGGTGGTTCACATGGCAGCCCGTACGGAGGGGGTCATGGCAGTCAGTATGGCGGTCACTTTGGTGGACCCTACGGTGGTTCCCATGGCAGCCCTTATGGAGGGGGTTATGGCAGTCCTTATGGCGGTCACTTTGGTGGACCTTACGGAAGTCCCTTCGTAAGTTTTAATACTACTTCGTTGTATCTGCCCATAGCATGAAATGTCCATAGTCCATTCTCGATGACGGCACCAAAAATTAAGCTATATCATCGAATAGCTTTTACCATGTTCAAATGGTTCTCGAAATGTTCATTCGTGGGCGTTTACTAAACATGACCTTCACTAAGTAGGGCATGGCTGACACACAACGGATCCCTCTATTTGAACTCATTCATCACTTTCAAAGTTTCAGCAATTATCAAAACATCCTCCTCTTCCTTTCCTTCATTAAACTCTCTTACTTTTTCTTTGTGAACAGTGTGCTTCCATACTGAAAAAAAAACTGACGTGCGATTGAAATGGCAATGAAGTACAAAAAATATTAATGATATCAAATCATCCTCGACAAGAAGTTCATTCACCTATGTTGAATATGTGACAATAACATTTAATTGGACTGTTGAAATGAATATGAACATCCAGTTCATTTCACTGGTTTTTGTATGAGCAATCGTTTAATCAATTCAATCATTCCAGCACGGTGCTTCTTCTGGCTTCCATATGCCGTACCATCCCCAAGACATGGAACATCACGCATTCCATTCTTTCCACGGAAAACGATGATTTTACCAGCAAATTAATTAATGTGACTGTGTAAAATTTGTAAAGTAATTCTTGTTTCTGTTGTGTGATGTGTAGGTAATGGTGATGATCGGAACATTAAAATGAAGATAAATTATAAAATCTGTTAAGAGTGCAACTGAATCTGCACTAACATTCACTGATTCACTTTTCGTATCCACCGATTGCGTTCAAATGCGCAAAAGAATTCTAGAAAAAAGTTAAATGTTAAAAGCCGCAGTTGAATGCACTTCCTCTTCAACTTCAGCGTGGAGTTGGAGTTCAGTATATTCAACATGAGCTCAGCAAGAAATCGATGGAGTTCAGTGCCTAAACGGAGTTGTTGTTGAAATCCCTTCAGCTACAGATTTCACGGAGAATAGTCACAAAAAATGAGAAATCTACGTAGATCAATTGCCAGGACTGGTAATTCGCTCGATAGAGTGGTTCGAATTGCTTATTCCTGTAACGAAAATGGTCAACATTAAATGAATACTACAGAACTATTCTGCGATTACATACATTTAACTTGTATTTTGACATTAACTGAATTTACAGAGCACAAATCAAGTTCCAAATTGCTACTGCTGACTATTGCTCAAAATGTACCATCAAAATGCAATGATAATCTTTAATCACTTAAGAAATGAACATCTATACTGCAGAACAAGTATCTGGTACTGATTTAAGTAACTGCTAGTTTTCGTCTGAATGAGTTTGATGGTCTCTGGCAAAGTTACGTTCTCTAATAAGATGGCATGTAACTGATTGCTCAATGGAGTGAACGTTGTGGTAGTCAAAGACAAGTCATGCTGTTTGGGCAATCTGTTGAACTTTTGTGCAATAACAGGAATGAGTGAATGTGTTTATAGGGATTAAGTACAACTGCTGTTTGAGAAATATGCATGCGAATTGTGATTCAGACTCGCTTTGAAATACTCCACAATTTTTTGTGTTATCACCTACCTCTACGTTTGCTTCGATTTCGCACCAAAGTTAACTTAATTGTTCAATTCATTTAGAATGATAGGATTCAGCAGGTATGTTTACAGTCAAAAAATGTTCCATTTCATCGTTTTTAATAATATTTCTTCGACTGGTCGATACTGTCCACAAGTATCGATGACTGAAATTGCGGGATGATTTACCAATGGAACTCAGGCTCAGTCTCAGAATCAGCAAAATTTAATGGGAATTTTGCACGCGAAAGTGAGGTTAAAAGTGAGAATACGGGTTGAAGTGCTGGCAAATTCTCGGACATTTTAGAAGACACCCATTGGTTTTTTAAGAAATGAATTTGTTTGCCCATTAGATATGCTTCGAAGATCAAATTCAAGGATCTTCACAACCCTCAGCCTAGTGCTGCTATCGATCGCACTGAAAGCTGAGGCCTTTATGGGTGGCTTCGGAGGGCCTTTTGGAGGTGGCTATGGTGGCCAATACGGGGGTTACGGTGGAGGTTATGGAGGTTACGGTGGTGGAGGTTATGGAGGTTACGGTGGTGGAGGTTATGGAGGTTACGGTGGTGGAGGTTATGGAGGTTACGGTGGTGGAGGTTATGGAGGTTACGGTGGAGGAGGCTACGGAAGTCCGTTTGGAGGCGGTTTTGTGAGTTTCTTCCATATTCCCTCACGTTTATCTTTCTATTCCCTGAAGATCATGAGTTTTTTTTTCAAAATTTCTTCTCGCACATTGTCAGTTGATTTCACAGAGTACTACAAACATGCTGTCGTTTTTATGATAGCAAAAGAACTGAGAGGTGAACCGTCTAGAAACAAAGCAATCACTAAATACAACTGTTTTATTCGCTTACTAATAACTTCTCACATACAACATCCAATCAGTTCAACTTGAAACAAGTAGTATATATTATTATTTTCGGACTTTCAGGTATTCTGTCTTAGCCGTACATTTTTAATGTGATGCATGGCTTGTTTTTGCCAAGTCCATTTGAATTATTTCAGCGATTACTTGGACAAGTTTTATACATAAATCATTCATTTTCAGGGTGGTGGCTATCCTGGTTTCCATCATCCATACAACTATCAAGACTTCGAACATGAGCAGTTTCATTTCAGTATGAAGCGATAAAGTTCAGTGCTATCATGCCTCTTGTTTTTGAATTGTTCTCGAATTAATGTGCTTATTATTATTTGTACGTTTCAGAATGGCGTGAAATACTTTGTGAAATGATCGCGTTGAAAGTTCGGTATATCATAAAACATTTTAAAATGCTTGTCAAAATCGTTAATTGAGATCTTACATGTGTTCAACCAAATGTGACAAATTCGAAACAAAAGGGTCTATGATGATTACTTTAATAAGGCAGATTAATCATTAGTAACTATATTATGGCTCTACTTTTCGTGAGTACAAGATCATGAGGATTATGTTTAACCGGAATTTTCCGTTAAATTAAGAAGGAAACAATCATTTCCGTTGGTACATTTATAAAAGAATTCAGTTTTGAGCAAAAAAAATATCACAAATACGTGACCCGATTCTGTAGAAAACTCACAGCAAATATTCGAATGGTCTGAAAAGTACAAAAATTCTCGATAAAATAAGAAGTTTAGTGTGAATTATAAGACTTTTCAATTTATGATGATGCAAAAAATCACATATTGTGAATGCAATGTCTGGAACACAATTTTTTGTGGATGTTCATTCAATTGCAAATGTATGTGAGAAGGAAATCGTACAGCAACGCAATTTCGCGAGTTTACTTTCCATGGGTCTAAGCTATTGGTGTTTTCCATATCATTGACTCATGTCATAGTGTAATCACCGATTGGAATGCATGATTGCTCTTGCAAAATTATTGATAAATGGCTTTTTACCCTCATTTTGCACAATACATTACTATGAACAAGTCAGCGAATGTTGATCTTGAATTTGCATGGTCTGAAAAGCAGAAAAATGCTCGACCAAGCGCTGGATAGTTTGTAAAATTCACCACATCGTGAGAATATTTTTTGCAAATTTGTTGGAGACGAACGTCACGAATCGAAATCTTACCAGACTTCCCTTGTGACTGAAGTTTCTGAATCATACATAAATTTTTCACCCCGAAAAAAACATCATCATTGATTGTGCTGACATTCGATTATTCATTACACGGCTTTTTAGGTTGTTCGCAAAACACCGGCGAATGCTTCCTTGTTTTTAATTTAAGCACATTCGTTGAAAGTAATGCGTTTCTTTCGTTCGGTTACGAATTGACATAACTTTTGAATGCTCGCATGTCATGTGACTGCACACATGAGCGGGTGTTTGATGTTCAGTTTTGCTCTTCACGAAGCTCTTTTTCGACTGAGCTCGTCATAATTTTCGTAATTTTATGGTATCATTGAATGACTTGTAACATCAGCACAAAACAGCGGTGAACTTTCACATCTTGAAGCGCACAGGAGCGTATCTCCTTAGAACCGGTTGCAATTCGCTGAATAACGCCTTCAATTAGTTTTGACGTTCGCTTAACTAACCCAACAACAAATCTATAAAAGTGTCATCGTTGTTGTTTTCTAAAGTAACAATTCGAAACATCCAGTTTGAAGAATTCGATCAGCACTAGCATAATGCAGTCGACCTCTGTGTAAGTGAACTTATCAATTGTTTGATAGATTTATATCTTTATGTTATTCGAGTTGTACGAGCGATACGAAACTTCCGTCAATCTATCTGCCGTTTTTTTAATGGCGATTGCCAATTAATTTTTGGACTATGCCTCCCAAGTAGTTCAGTTTTTGAATGCGCTTTTTAAATTTCCAAACTTAAACTAATGAACGCACTGTAACATCGCTTGACAGCTTGTCCTGTTTTCATTCAAACCTCATCTAAGGAGGTACGCAAACAAACTGGAAGAAAATTGAGAAAAATTTTCAGGATTGTGCTCTCTTTGTGTTTGCTGCTGATAGCATCAAGTACCGTTGATGCGCGATGGATGTTCGGAGGATATCAGCCTTACGTAAGCTTGTCAATATTCTATCACATGTTTCACTGTCGTGTGTAGACCGCTCCAGATATCGTCTACTCTAAAAAAATGTTCGAGAGAAACTGTTGTTGATTTATGAGTCCGGCTGATTTTTCAGTTTTGCTGTTTTGGATTCCACAAATTCAAATCCTACTAATACATCTCGTCTAATGTACCTGACGGGTTATGCTACGCTCAAAGATTGATTACGCAAACCGTGCTGATCATTTACCTCCCTGAAGATTAGAATGAGGAAGAAAAATGGAAAAATGTGCTATTCGAATAGCTTGATGTGTTGAATTCAGTGGGAAACTTGTTTACTGACTAACAACTTTTCTTACATAACTTTTCTTACATCATCAAATTTGACTTGCCCTCATCAAATCAAGAACGAATGAAGGCAATTCATTTACAGGGTGGTTACGGTGGTTACGGCTATATGAACTACTTGGACAATTACTACAATTATTTCCTACCGTCGTATTATAGTCAATTTGGTTATGGTAAGAAACGAGCTTGAACAATAAAACAGCGTCACCACTCAAATGGCAGCCGTTCCATTCCGTCTCTGGAAAGTGATTCATCTCCATTGATCCGATCACTGTGTTCGCTTTTTTATGTGCAGATTCGTCAAACCCAATAAAATTTCCAATTCGTCAATGTTTTCTGTCCATGATTGCATTTTCGCGGAATATGAATTTGAATGTTTAAGAAGGAAGATTCCATAAACACGTGGAGAATGTCCTGCGTATAAGTACTGCATGTAATTCAGTCTCTTTGATGGCTTCAATACTGAATTTTTCATCAAATGAGCTGGTTACGAAACAAGATGAAACTTAGGTGTCACTGACGGAAGTAAATCAACTTGATTAATTCAGTCACAAACTATGCTCAAGTCGGTAAACAGTGACAGTGACAGATGGTATATGATTGCTATTAACGTTTGAACGAACCAACGGTGTTTACTGACTAACAACTTTTCTTACATAACAACATTCTGGTTATTGTCTAAAGGCGATGAGCGAAGTGTGACCAAGTAAAAAAAATCATCGCGAATAGTCTCAGTCAATCAATGCAGCACATATCACGGTTGTTTTTTTTGACAGGTGGAAATAGTTGATGCCATTCAAGAAGGTTAGTGATGTTGAACAGAGTTCAAGAGAAAACTGAGCGTGGAAGAGGTTTGCCGATCGTAAAATAAGTATTTTTCATGCAATTAATTGGTTTGTTCTAACGGAATTAATCAACATTCGAAACTATCAGATTAATGTAATCTTGCACCATGTCATTGGTGTTTTTGACACGAATATTCTCGAGATTTTGACGATTCAGAAAAGAGACGCGCATCGAGTGATAATCAGCGATTATTGAGAAGCAATCTGGAACATATGAACTGGTGAAACATGCAGAGCTGTTCAGTTACATCATATTGCTACAAGGATATATTCATATGTACGATATTTTAGTGATGCAGTATAACACTATTTTATGTTGTTAATGATATTCATCTATTCAGCAATCATAATAAAACATTCCAAGTTCACGTCTCGCTATTATCACTAGCATCATAAAAATCACATTTTAATGTTATTTCTTTTTTAAGTTATTCCTTTCACCTAGCTGACTATGACGGCATATGAAATCACGTATCTTCACCAAAATTTTGTTTGTTGATCATTTCAGCGACCGCAGAGGTGTTGGAGCTGCTCTTATGGAGTGCACAACGATTTGAGATGATGAAGGGATGATAACACATAATAGGAAATTTTGATATCACATGCAATACAGAAGCTGTTCAGCTCGATAAGCGTCAATTTCGTTTTTTAGCGTTTCTCATTCATCAAATGATATCATCAAACGTTATGATCTGACGTCAATATTCCATGATCAGATTTTTTGTTTTCTCCATGTTAGTTGCAGAAGCGGACTGTTGGTTCATGGTTCGTCATGATAAGAACTTTTTCTGTGAAGATAGTGATAAATAACCGCAAATAAGAAGTAAATAAACACGGAAACCGGTCTCTTCACTAGGCATATCACTTGCACTATAATAGTTTGCCATGAAAGTTCTCAAAGCCATTTCACAGCGGATATCATCAGCAACATCGGTCGTTGAACGTCAGTCTCCCAAACAAACAATGAAGTCAACTCTCTTGTTAGTTTCCTCAGGCGATTCTTAATTGTTTGAGATGGGTTTTATGCTGTCCTCTGTCATTATTGCTCTTTTCACCTATGAGGGATCACCTTACTCAATTGATCACAGTCGCTCAACTGTTCTTGGCTTTCGGCAAGAATTTGAAAATAACTCAAAATGTGTCTGCAAATTTCGAGTTGATAATTTCTTCTAAATGCACACTTCAAACAACGCGTAGCTTCAATCACTGCTGCAAGACTAGCGCACTTACTGATTTTAGCACTGCTGGATCGATATCTGAGTTTGCTGCGATTGTTAGAAACAGCAACTCGGCAACTCCATGATATATATCTTGATTCATTCGATAGAGCAATCATTAACCGTCACTTCCAAAATTTAATTTCAGTGTTTTGCTGGTTGTTTTATTCGTACTGATCGCTACGACCGTGAATGCTCAATATTCTCCTTACAGATACCCGTTCTATGGTCGAGTAAGTTCATACAAACATTCTGAGCCTAAAAATTACCGACCGCTAAAAAATTTTGTCCTATTCAAAAACTGTTGCTTAACTGATAGCAACGGAATGATCTCATTATCAAGTCCCTTCAATTCGACTGTTCTTATGAATGACTTCAGTTTCAGGGGGCTCTAAAACCCTGGAATTTTTTTTATTGTCGCAGATGGAAATCAATTGATCGAATGAAAAATCATTGCTGAATAATATACCGTGCAATTTTCAGCAATCGCTAGCTTATCGACACTATTTGTACGACTACTACAATCGATTCCTCCCGGCGTACTATTCCGGTGCGATCAAACGGTGAACCGCGATCAGGGCACACAACGATTACAATCACAGTTTATGATTCCAGGACATTTGATAACGCAATAACGATAAATTCACTTGATCAACGCATCAAATATTTCACGAACTTTGTCACGCTAAAAAAATTCAACTCATAAAACTTTTCAAATGATCAAACCTAATGAAAGATATATCTTTTCCTGTACTTCTTTGCACACGATCAGCCAAAAGCATGCATCAAAATTGTCAGCTGGATTCGTTTCGTTGTTATATTGGTTCCCAAGGCGACATCACAGAAAATCGTCACACTCCTTAACCTGTCGTCGTCATCTAACAATTGATTTTAAAAAAAAGGTGCACTAAGAATACCGAAACTCATTATGAATGATATTCTGATTTGAATGTAGGAATCTTGCCCATTCTATGATCACCATTGTCTGAGGTGCTCATTGAAAGCCAACCAGATAAAATAGCTAACTTCTGGTTTCGTCTGATAGATGACATGACTTTCGTCTGATAGATACAGTTTGCACAAATAATTTAGTCGACGGAGTGACGACGGCATGCCTCCAAAGACAGAGGAGATTTTTTGATGCGTTGTTGTCGCTGAATTTGCTTTCTAAATGAAACATTGCGCTAAAAAATATTGCCAACAAACTTGAATCATTTTTCACCTCATGGCGGACGATCACTTGAACTGGAAATTCGTGATTCATTACCGTTCAAAAACAGTTCCTGAAGACTGTTATATATTAAAAGAAAGCCACATAGGGCAATATAATACTTCAATTAACGTCGTAAGGAGAATTCAATTGAATGATTCGCCATGCGAACTACGTGAAAAATCATGACAGTGATCATGAATGAATTAAATAGAACAAAATTCCATGTCAACTAAGGTGATCACGAATCAATAAATCCATGACACCAATCAGAGCAAACAATGGTCCATTTTAACAAACTTTATTGACTGCGTAAGTTGAGTTGGAGAACATGTAATAATTGAAGGAGAAGACATGAACATGGGTATTCACGATTAGAAGGGTGAAATCACATGGATCGTACGCAATTATGCAACTCATTTAGGAGCTATGTACAGAAGCATGATCCTAATGGAACTGTTCGATGTTATCAGCTGAACAACAGCTGTGAGATATACGATTGCTGGATATTGGATTAACTCGGAGAATTGTTTGCTTGGCAATTCACAAAATAAAAATGTTCAACAAGTATGAGAAATAATGTTTGCGGAATTCTTCAGCACGTGTTCGAACCACTCGTGCACGTTCAATCAGCAAGCATTTGTTCCTGGAAATCAATTTTAAAATATGATGCAATTTGAAATCGTTGATTAGAAGAAATAAAAATTCCGATTCAGAACAAAAACTTCGAATCAGATGAAGACGAAAAAAGAGACTTTTGCTGATTAAGTTATGTACATCGTATAAGAACATTGATCACCTCATTTTTAATGAATAACTGCACTGGTCGCCATTTGTTGTACTCCGCAAACGTTTTTGCCTCGGTAAAGTCGGAAGTATCCTTGCTCACCCCATCTTGCTCCCCAACTATTCTTCACGATCCAGAATGGTTTATCGCCCTCCACACCGTATCCCACTATCAGTACACCATGATCCAAATGTGTTGGCGAACATAAAATCTTCCAAGGATGTGCAATACCGTGTCGATAGAATTGCAGCGGATTTGCATTGATACCTGAAACTTGTTTGCACAAATTATTATTCGAATACTGCTCTCAGGGTTGATATACTCTTTCAGTAGTATTGCCTGACTGCACCTGAAGACTTTATAAAGTTGATTTTTGTTAATATAGAGTGGAAACAGCCTGCTGGATAAATCATCTTTACATTCTTTGTTGAATGAATGCTTCAAAAATTTCTCTGCTGCTGACTGAACTTATACACATTCCAAAACATTTTCATTCTTTGCAGAGGTTCTCTAGCTGCTCTCATGCCTTTTCTCATGAAAAGTCTTATCATACTGCTGCTTATTCATTCTTTTCAACGCAACAGAATTCATATACTCTATGCACTCTCATTCTATTACTAGCGCTATTCAAGTAATGACTACCTATTTTTGACAATGTACAGAGCATCATACGTATGGATGTAAGAAGGAACATACAAGCCATCAGAATATGCCATTGTCATTTCTATTAATTCGATAACGTTAATGTGAAGGTGACTATTTTAATTTACGAGGACAAATTTTGAGAACCATTGCAAATAACTTTCGGAGTAGACAAAATAAGGAGAGGATTAACTATAACGATAGTGATTACACCCAAATATTCTCATGAAATCTTTGAAGGTGATCTCAGTGATAAGAAAAATCAAGTGAGATCTATCAAAGTTTTTGAACAAGTTATATTCCGTCATGGTTGAGCTTGGAGAATTCCGATGGCGAAAATATCAAGACAATTCAAAAAACTGTCAAACCGATAGAAATTGGTCCTTTCGCTACCAACCACTCGGCCATTTTTTGCTCATCCTTGGGCAATTCCACTGAATCGTTTATATAGACCGCAATCTCCTGTCTGACCAAGTGACATCGCTCACCACGACCATCGTACGGATAGTCGCTTTCTGTTTCCAGTCCACCCATGCGTATGATTTCTCTTCAATATGCTCAACAATCAACCTAACTAATATCAATCAGATTATGTATAACTGATTCAAGAAATTGCCCAATGAAGCGTTTATCTCGGTACCTTAGAGCACTTCTCAAATCTTACACTTTCACAGATGAGAACAAATAATAAAGGAGACACTAACTTGTAGGCATTCAATGGTAATCCTCCGTTACATCCTTCATCAACCACATCACAATCAACCAGTTCCTGTTCGGATAGAGACACCAGTTTACCTGTCTTAATCGCCCATGCACCTTCGATGTTACCAGTCACAGAGAATGCCCAACAACTACCGCATGCGCCTTGAATACATTCCGGATGAATCGCTAGTCAGAATGCTTTTGAGATCCATCCTATTTGTCGAGTGTTTCGACCTCGTTTAGAACAGTAAAGCATCAGAACTGTTTGAATTCTCTTCTATCGCAATAAATACAATTCAAAAAGAATGTGATAGTGTGCTAATTGGTGTAAACACTTGAAATCAACCCAACTGAATACCTGTACTTATTCCAAATCATGCGCCTTTAAAGAAATACTTGTACAAATAAAGTGCTTTACGAATCAAGCCAAATGCTTCAGTGATCATAACACATCGGTCTACGTCAAATACCTTGATTTTTCACATCGGTCACTGCATTCTTTTCACGCCAGTCGAATTGATCTGGTATTGGATCGGTAGATACACCGAACTCTTCAAAATCAGCCATTTTACTAGGCACACGAGGTGTTTGCCATATGTACGGCAGTATCAGCTGGAATCAGACGTTAACTTCAGAACGAATGTGCTGCATCCAACAGAATATAGCTTGGTGTATGGAAAGATTCGAGGTTCAAGGTCAAGTTAACATCAAAAATGACGACTTAATGGCTCAGGATGAGTTTGAAGCGAATGTGTGCTATAGCACCATTGCATCATCACCCAAATCTTTGTTGCAATCAGTTGAAGGCATTACATGATTAAACGACAACATCTTTCGCTAATCAATGACTAGTACCAATCGCCCTAAACTTTTCCCAGAGCAACAATGAAAAAAGAAGAATGACCTTTTTGAATTCCTCTTGGCTCATGTCACTGTATTGCGTCTCACCATAAACGGCTGTACCCAGCTCGTTTGACTGCCAAAATTTGGCCGTTCTTTGATTACGTTTATAAATACGAAAACGTCTCAGCATTTCCTTCTTAGTCGTGTAGGTACGATTATAACTGCATGCAACAATCATTTTTAACAAGTTTCGGTCAATGCCAAACATAACGATTGCTCAAGAACTACTAACAAAATAAGAGCGCTAAAAGCAATGTTGAAGTGTGATATGACACTGAATTCATGGGCAATGAATCTTTACAATTACAACTATGTGTTAAAAAGCGGGCCACAACAAAAATGCATGACTATCGCGGTTACACTTACATCACTAGGGGATCTCAACGAGTTTCAAATCAACTGAAAAATCCTTTCAGTCTCTATGCACGCCCGAATATTTTCTTACTTTTCAAACCTTCCGTCGTTTAATCTGATGATTCCGCTTGATCGGACTCCCAATCAATTCCCAATCAACGAATGCTTTGGGCGATCAAGACGTTTACATCTCGTGTCCATCAAGGCAAAAAAAACTTGCAATATTATCCTCACCGTTCAGCGAATGCACCGAACAGATTCCAAAGACCATAGTCCTTTGGTTTGATATGATGTCTCGCTGCCCAGCGATCGAACATGTCGCTCATTGCTGAATCATGCTCTCCGCTGCTGTGGACCATCTTTTCTCCGCTAAACAGAAGAAACAAATAAGAGTCAGAGATAAGTTCCAAGCTTGAATTCTTTATGACTATGGCTGAACTGAAGCAATCATGAGATCCAATTTCAATCACTGCATAAGAGCGATTGCCGTAGAATGTACGATAATGTATGAGGAATTGCTCACTTTAGTAAACTCATTAAAATTCGTTCAATTCAATAAGTTGATGAAACAACGGATATTTTGAAATGATTTCATTGAAAATGCTTTTTTGGATGCGGAAATAGGTCAGTTCCTCAGCATGAAACCTACTGCATATTGTGTGCCGAATCGAGCGGCTGATGTTGCGAACAGTTTTGGACTGTTATCTCCTCAACGTTATCCCATTCACGACGATAGATATCGAACGTACAAGCCTGCAGCTTTTCACTTATGCACCGACAAAATCGCTGGTGAATTCGCAGGATTCATAACTAATTTTCAATTCGAAATTTCGAGGGAAAGATATATTTCGATGAATTCCAACTCTAAATACTTAACAATTGTCTTTCCTCTATGATACAACATCTCCAATGGAAATTTATGATAGTAAATGGGAGAAATTTTGCAAATTTACCATTCGGATGCCATCCTTTCTGGATCGACAATGAGTAGTGCGAAGTTCGCTGAATTTCACCTTCTGGAATAGAGAAAAATCAACACACACAGTCAACTGGATCACCTGTTTCAGTTGGCTTCAAGTCTTTTAAATCGAACAAGAAATCACAATGAAATAATCGCATTGAGTATTTCAATCTGCGACATGAACATTCACAACTTAAAATTATGAGGAACACATGATATGAGGTGAAAATTTCCTGATCAAAATGACGAAATTAACTTCTTTAATGAATATAGGATGAGTTGTGAACAAACATTTTTGGGGCAGTTGGACTGCGCGATGATCGCATCGATGGTATATTTGTAACCAGCAACCAACTGGATCCGAGCTTTTCTTACTTCCACCAGAATCCAATGATACGCATCGTTAGATTGTTGGTTTAGCTTATCGATGGCCCTCCAGGACATTTCCTGGAAATACGTTCAACCGACTGTACGACCAATTTTATCCAGTTATTTCACACCAAGGAATCGATTGTTTCATTTGATAATGTTATTGTGTTTTTAAAAATGCATGAGCCATCATCCAGTCATCCCAAAATGAAGATCATTTGCAAACGTGAAAAATTTCGGCAATCAACGGCTCATAAATCCACAAAAAAAATTGGATGTCCGCAATCTGACCTAGACACAAACCTTATATTGTTTGTCAGTGACTTTATCGATATCCTTATATTCACCAACGTTACCTTCAGCAAATGCCGTCAAGGCGAATCCGATGAGCAAAGCCACATTGAGTAACATCGTTATACTCACTGAACTGCTTGAAATTCTTGACAGGTTAGGTTCTTTAAGGTGTTGTTGCTTCGTTGCGGTGAAGGCGCAAGTCAAATGCAAAATCAAACCCCAAATTGATCAGTAAATGCGAAACGATCAACAATAGATCACTTGTATCAACTGAGCTAGATTCAAGTTGGAAAATTAATATTGCAAATACGATGGTAATACTTTCCTGAAACGAACACACTCATGAGGTTTCACACTTGTTGAACAAAAACAAAAGACTCATACGCATTGATATTGATAACGAAATCGCGGCTCGCACTCAAAGCAGGTAATGTATTGAGCTTTCAAAAACAATCAATGGAAGAAAGCCTGATGTGATTTGCTCATCGCCATCACCTCAACAGCACAATGCCATATCGTATTATCCATCCATCTTTCTAGTAACAGTTGTTCACTTCGGCTTTATTACAGCTGATCGTTAGCGTAATCGACCTTGGCTACATTAAATGATGCGCGCATTAGCGTATTACATTCTCAGCATTGTGAAGGGTCGCTTGATATATTAAACACCGACTGACAAACTTCATCGGGATTTACATAATGAAGGAATAAATTTTTGAAATCAGACGAATGAATTGCCATTTCAATATAGGTCATTGTTGGTGGGGACTCATCCAGGAAGCATTACCTTGGTCTCTATAGAAAAATCAACCCAGAATAATTAGAAATTATCCCATATGATAGTTACACAACTAACATCGAGCAAAGGCTGATATTGTGATAATTGGTTTGCGTAGACTGGCATAAACTTATCAAATGGTATAAACTGTCCGTCACTGGCATAAACTCATCAGTTCACAATGAATGAGACGCAAAAATTATGCAGACGAATAGTCTGAGGAGGTGATGTAATCAAATGAGAGTGAATGACTCATCATATTTCACAATTGGTGCTTTGATCTTATCGTTAGTGTAGTCAGAAGGGCACCATTCACGAATACGCTTTCTTGGAAACACTTGCTGAATATACAATGAAAAACACTCAAGCTGCAACACTGCTCTCCAGCTTGAGTCTAATCTCCTACCTTGTTAAAATCTTGCAAATGAATCAAAATGAATTACCGTTCAGATGACGATTCAGAGCGATAGATTGCTCAATTCTAGCTAATGTATTGCACAGCTAATCGTTGATTGATGCTTGGTTGATGACGGATGACATATGTGGCTTTCCGACTAATGAAATGGGCAACTCGTTAGCTTTCTTGATTGCTTTGGGCTGAACATATGGCAGACGATCACTCAGCCTGCATAATAGTCGCTGCTCCAAGAAGGTGGTGCCTCCAAAATTATTTCTGTTAGACCAATCAGATTCAAGGCGAAAGATTTCTGCTAACCTAACTTCTTGGCCGAATCATGCGCTTTCAAATCCAAAAAAAATCTTGATTAACTTATCCCTACGAAATCTCAAATTAAATCATGTGGCAATCGACTGATGCTTAGCGATAATTTGCTGCTCTATTCTCTGCAAATAGTTCTCTTCCTTCAGAAGTCATTGAAACCAACCACACCATATTGCAAGCACATATTCAAATTATAGCATCGCATATTTTAATCGTTTGCATCGTTTCTTTTCCACTTATTTGTTCAGTTCTGTTTATGAGACTGGAACATTCGTGGGACAATACTCGTTCATCTTATTTCACAATCATATGCGAAGTGTCAAGATGTTATTGATGCAATTTCAACGACACACTGAAACGCAATAAACTCTAGCACGATCCCGTTTCACTTAACACATTGAGTTACATCTCCCAATGAAAATCGCTTATATAAACTGCAAATTGCCTTTACTATTAGCTAATCAAATCCCTCGTATGCGATAATGAAACGACGAAAGTATGAGGATTTATTTGATTACTGAATGCGACAAAGTGTAAAATTAGTTTTAAAAAAAAGTGAGTCATGAATTAATTATCTCACTGAAATGCGATTCTATCGACTCACATATAACTGAACGATTTTGACACATTCAACAAACCGAACTAATGAGAGGGCTGAATTCGTTGAATATGAAAATATTACAGAATAACAAATTCATCAAAAATGATTTTTTCACCATATAGCGAAAAATCTTACAGACTGCAATGTGAATATATAATATTACAAATTACATCAAATAACTACTTCGATTTAATATTCGTTATCATATAGAATGCACAATTGATTGAAACGTAAGGCAGATAAAATTATGCGAGTTACAAACACCGTTTACCTGATTGTGAGAAATGGAAAAGAAAATTCAGTTAAAGTACAACTCAAAAACAATGATAAATCGGATGAAAATGCATTCAATGAGACGTGTAAATTACGATGAATGAATTAGTCGCATTCAATATGAAATTGTTGCAGGCATGAACACTCTTCAAGCGTCTCCCACCGAGATGATCGTGGCCTGTCCGGAATTCTTCGACGGTTCCAACCATATAGTCACAGTGAAAATCTGCAAAACAACAGCTCCAGTGAGTTCAACGATAACCATAACAAATCAATAGCGTTCCACTGAGCCAATTCAGCACTCAAACTGATTTTTGTGTGGAACGTTTGTTGATTGATACTGCCACTTTTGCAACACCATACGAACAACAACCTATGAATAACTGGCGTGAAACAGAGAAGCTGGCCAACTGGCTGAAACGAATGAAACTTCACAAACCTTCTTATCACCTCCCTCTTTCTGCGCACAATTTGCTGCCTCGAAATTCTTGAAAGAAACCTTCTGAAAACCCATTATAAAATATCCGGAATTTTTTCGAAAAATTTCAATGAGAAATTATATTGTTACAATAGTATCTATACCCGAGATAGCCATGATATGTGCATGAAATCTTTAAAGATACTCTCGTAGAAATCCAGAGAATTTCTTTGAAATCTCTTTGTGACATTTCTCATTACGAAGTTCAGTTATCCAATCCGCAATAACAACAAATCAAATAATACTTTAATGCAGAGCGACAATTTCAATAGAACGGCAAGATCAGAAACAATTTTCGAACTGTGACATATGAAAAATAAACGAAAAAAGTCAAAGAAAATTGCTACATTCTTACATTTTTACGGCAATTTGCTTGAGCGGCAAGAATTTCGAGTTTATAATTCGTTCCATCTGCAACCTCCGCCTCAGCTTTTAATACCTTAATTGGGATCCAATAGTATAAATCATTCATTTGTAGATTGAGACTGTTCATTGCACGTGTCGTTAGCTCCTGAAAATTTTAATTTTTGAAATTTCACAGTAAACTGAAGTTTCTCTGCCACCTGAACACGCACCAAACAAAAAGAGTAGAAATGCGGCAGGTTGTACAGCTGAGAATTTCCGGTCGTCGGAAAGCATGAAAAGCCACAAAATCAGTTTTTCTGCAATCTCAAATTAACCTTTAAAAAAAGCCAATAAAAAACGACGGATCATAGTGGATTTGTTAATAAACTTCAAACTTTCAGTGATACCTAATTGCTAATTAAGTTTTTCGAGCCGACTACAGCTCAACTGAAATGAAATCCAACCTTGACGTCCTTGCTATCCACATTCTGCTCTTTCCAACCGCCTTGCGTTTCTACGCCTAAGACCGTCGTTATCGCCGACAGTACTATGAAACATACGGTGAAAAGCTGAAGCGTGTTGGCTTTTTTCATTGCTTGTCCGACAAACATTCAAGTAGGATATGACAGTCAATTACTGAAAATATCTCGCACATTCACAGAAATCGAGTTGAACACGAATGTATAACTAAAAAAAAATAGCGATGCGTATGACGGTTCAGAAACTGTTCCTTTGCTGACATCGAATTGCATGTCATTCATTCATATATGACAGCGAAATAAATGTTCGCTCTCGAGTGTGCAAATTTATTTCGTGATCGACGAGGAACGTCTGAGAGACAATCGCAGCAGAAATGAGACGGACGAAATATGGAAACACTCCGTCTAGTGCAAATCGTAAAACTCCACCCTCTGACACTTCACTGAGATAGTTTTATTTTAAGAGAGCTTACAATTAGTTTTCTGTCGTCTGGTAGCTGTTTATCAAATACCCTCGTATGCGACAATGAAACGACGAAAGAAGCTTGTGAGGATTTATTTGATTACTGAGTGCGACAAAGTGTAAAATTACCGAAGAAAACAATGAATCATGAATGAATCATCTCATTAAAACACGATTTTAACGATCCACGTATAACTGAACGATTTTGATACATTCAAAAAGCGAACTAATGAGAAGACTGTATTCAATACAAGTGAAAAACACTACAGAAAAACAAATTCATCGTGAATGACTGCTTCCCATAGAGCTTAAAAAAACTTACAAGGTGCAATGTGAGTATACAATATTACAAAATTACAACCCCTTCCGTTCAATAATCGTTTTCATACAAAATGCATAACTGATTGAAAAGTAAGGCATAAAGAATTATGCGAAATACAAACACATTCATTTGAGTAAACGAAATGAAAATCAGGCTGAAAATAATGAAACTACAAAGATTTGCAAGTTTGAAATGTTGAAGTAATGAGCTGAAAATAATGGAAAGAGAAGAAGGCGTTAGAGTTGAAGTACAACTGATAAATCGAATGAAAATTAAACATTGAATACATTCAAGGATGATGTGTGAGTAACGATAAATGAATGAATCAGTCGTATTTGATACGGAATCGTTCTCGACCGGAACACGCTTCACTCGACAGCTTTCTGCGCGGTGACCGTGACCTTCTCGAAGTTGTCCTCCCATGGTTTCGACCAGACATTCACGGTGAAAATCTGCAAAACAACAACGCCAATGAGTGCAGTGATAACCACAACAAATCGGTAGTATTCCAGTGAGCCAATTCACCACTCAAACTGATTTTTGTGTGTAGCGTTTGTTGGCTGCTACTACCGCTTTTGCAAGATCACACGAAACAATAACCTGACCGTTCCCTTTCATAAATAACAGGCATTAAATCCAGAGGCATGTCAACTGACTAAAATGAGTGAAAGTTCACAAACCTTCTTGGCGCCTCCCTCTTTCTCGGCACAATTTGCTGCATCGAAATCCGCTGCAGAAATTTGCTGAAAAATACATCGTCTTATTCATCCGAAGTTCAGATATGCAACCCATAATAACAACAATTTAATACAATGTGGCAATTCCAATGAAACCACAAAACCGTAACAATTTTGTAAATTGTGACATGAAAATTAAACCAAAAAATTCAAAGAAAACTGCAACATTCTTACATTTTTAAGGCAGTCTGCTTGAGCCGCAAGAATTTCGAGTCTATACTCCGTTCCAGCCACAATATGTGATTCAGCTTTCAATATTCTAATTGGAATCCAATAGTGGATGTCATTCATTTGCTGATTGACACTCTTCATTGCACGTGACGATAGCTCCTGAAAATTTAAATTTCCTAGAATAAATGGCAGTAGTCTGCGGTTGCTCTACCACTTGAACACGTACCAAACAAAAAGTGCACATAACAGTGAAGAAAAATATGCACATACTTAGATAATTCGACACAGATGTAAACGCATCAGAAAACAGAAAATAATTTTTTAAAATCTCGAACTGACCTCAAATGAAAGCAATCAAAGAATGATGAATTGTAGTGGATTTATAAATAAACGTCAAAAATTTCCACGCTCGTTTCAGTGATATCTAACTGGCATCGAATAAATTTTGTGAAATCGAATAGATCTTCAAAAATGAAATCCAACCTTGATATCTTGGCTATCCACGTTTTGCTGTGTCCAACCACCGGGCATTCCTACGCCTGAAGCCATCGTTATCGCAGACAGTAATATGAGGCAGATGGTGAAAAGTGAAAGTGTCGTGGCTTGCGTCGCAAACATGTAAGTAGAATATATGATAATCAATTACTGAAAATAGCACACATATTATTGACAGTTGGCGAGTGAACGCAAACATAAAACCAAACACAGAGGTGAACGTATGATGGTTTTTGCAAATAGCAAACATATGCATGGTTATTAGCGCTTGCAAATACGCGAGTCTAGATGAGAAACGGCATTTATAGCACAAGCAAAACATAACCCCAACTGGATGGAGTGAAAAGGCAATGAATGATCACCGATATAATCTGTACATCAAGATCATTTGTATAAACAAAAGAGTGATTCACCCGAAAACGGCAACCATTTAAACACAAACACCCATTAAAATAATAGCAAAACAATGTTAGAAACTATCCAATGTACCAGTCACTATCGACAAGAGGATTGAATGATGAATAATGTTTATTGCATGAACAGCTGGCTAACCATGTGATTCCCATGCTCTTTGCTCACATGCTAGCGGTTGTTGCGCAAAACTACATAAGCTTATACAACCGTATGCAATGGACTGCCTAAGGCAAGCTGTCCGTAGCTTTCGTCAGCTCAAAAACGTTCCCAATCGATAATTCCTTCTTAGTAATTTCACTGCCTAGTCGATAATTAATCGTCACTCTCTTTCAACAATGTTCAATGGATATCTCATCTAACAGAATTTAGCGTCTTTGTTAAATTCCGGTTTTCGAGCGAGTGAGATTAATTCGTAAACAATGAAAAACATATGATAAACAGCCACAGAAAACATAGGATGGATGAAATGAAAACAATCTGCTAGAAGCAAAAAGCGAAACTCCAACCAGTGACAACTGATTAAGTTATGTTTAGAAAATTTAATTTTTTTCCGCCTGGAATCAAACTGAGTAGGTAATTGATGAGTCAGCCTATCTTGCTGCAGAACCGGCTCCATCGAAAAACACGAACAACCGTTCAAAATAACGAACAATTGGCCAGCAGTTAAAGTCGTGATACATCGAAACATTTCTCTCCGAAGAAAAAACAGTAACATTATCGGACTTCTCAGGAACCAATTCCATAAAATAGACAACACACAACAATCTTATATACGTCAAAGCATTACAGCAATTGTAATAAAATCTCAAACCTGATAAGATCCAACTTATCGTGTTCGTCTCCAAAAATAACCCTTCTCTCTGGTTGCCAATTCGTTGTGAAATTCGAATCGCTTCCCTCTTTAACTGTTTATGAATACAGATCTGAAACTCCGAGACACAGTTAATTACTTCTTTACAATTATAAAGATAAACTGTCGCCATAC
>JAPYMA010002653.1:0-12373 GCA_035041965.1 Anisakis pegreffii
CAACAACGACCACTACTACAGAACCAACAACCACTACCCAGAAACCAACCACTCCTTCACCAACCACAACAACTTCTTCAACATTTCTTGGGCATGTGCGGCTTGCTTTGTCCAGACCCAGAAGGTATCAGCAACGGGTTCGATGGTAGATTCGTCAGTGTAATATTGTATTAGAGGTGATATGTATTTGATGGTTGTTTTGCTTTATGTTGTGAATATTGGCTCCTATTCAGATGTGTTCTTGTTTGACAATTTTTGTTTTTCGGCGTGCGGTTTCATTTGCGAAGTTCTGGTTATTGTCCGTGAGTGCTTATTGGATCCATAGTTTTGTTTTTACAGACGGATTCAAATTTGTGACTGCATGAGGTAATAAGCCCGAAATGTTGCTGTGATGCCAGGCTTCCAAAATTCTTGGAAGGATCTTTTTTGTATTTGCAGCTGGTATGGTTGTTTCGAACCAATATTCAGTAAATTTTATTTTGTTTTCACGGGTAATCCTACTTGCATTCATGCTTGTGTTGAGCTTTAATCAACTAATGTGGTCTTCCATTACCGATCGTACGCTGCGATTTTTTCATCTATTCTACATCTTGTAGAAGCTGATCTACATGTGAGCATCATTGCTTTCGATAGAAATTTCTAATTCTTCCATATTTTTCATTTGTTTTTGTCCACATCACGACGTTGCGCTTATGAGTGGACCAACTATCCTCAATTTGCTCGTTTTTGTCAAGTGGTGTTATTTGGTTCAATTTTAGTGGCAATGGTTGGAGCATGTGTACACGAGTAACACAAATTTAGTTTGTCGTTTGGGCCATAAAATCATCGTTTTGATTGTTTGACTAATTCGAATGCTCGCATGGAAGAATACTCGTCTTCTTATCGGAATGGAAAATTATCACTCTGCAATTGTGCGTGCTATTTTCTTTGAATTACTTTACCTTTGTTTCTGCTGTTCTAGTGAAACCATCATTCCATATATGTTGTTGATATTACAGCCGAACATGCATTTGTTGTACTCTTGATATTATGAAATAAATGTTTTGATTAACTTTGTTGCTGACTGCTTTCCAGCCCGAATACATTGCAGTCATGGAGCGGTGAAATGCTTTTTTTATTACGTTAGGTAGTCTGAACTGATCGGAGTATTTGCTAGAAAAGCAAATACTCCGATCAGTTCAGATTTCGCTCATCTTATTTCACACTCGCATCTTTGGTGGGCGAATTCATGAATAACAATAGTAAGCACGCTTGAACAAATGCAATAGTATGATACGTTTCCATTCTTAAAAAATTTCTGCTCCCTTGTTAGATTTGAGCATTCTTCACCGAATCATTGCTACATCTCACAGCTTTTTTGGTCAGTTAGGATCTTTTGATAATCTGGACGAGAGAAAAAAATGTAGTCCATGAGAGATTCGACCGATAACGTAAAAGTCGATGATAAGCTTTAGAGGCTGACTAAAAAGATCTTTCTATACAATTCCTATCATCACAAATTCATTAATCATAACTTAACAACTGCACGAATTATTAGTTCGCCGACCACCTCAGTTATTCCTCTGATGCCCCAAACTACCTCCAGGAGATAATATATTTCCTACTTATGAAGACCACCGCTCTGAACATTATTCGATCTTGAAGTACGTCTTGTGAGAAGTTAATAAAATGGAATTAATAAAAAGGAACAATCGCACCGCATCCCCTAACAATGCTTTCATTAAATCTGATGATGAAACATCCAATGCAACTGTAGGTTTTTCTGTGTACTGGAATTGCATTTGTTTATTGCATTTGCGATAGGTTCTGCTCGCTTACGCGATCATATTGAAATCAATGAAACTGTGAATTTTCACAAAGACAGTCAAACTGAACTGTTTTTAGCGACTGGCCTCGGTTCTGCTTGAAGATTGGTTTTATGTCGTTGCGTCCTTTTGGTTGTATTTAAACTGGCAATATCCATTACTGGTCATGATTTGACAGCAAATTCAATAAGCTATGCGATTGTTTGCTTGAACATATGAGTTGGTAAGTTTTATTGATCAAATCAGATATTCAGGAACCGGTATCTGATGTTGCATGGTAGTGAAATGAAGAAATCGTTATGGCTGGCATTTGTTTTGAATGATTGAGCGCTAATCATTTTCATCTGTTCCCGTCAAATCAAGAAACGAATTCTGCTGATTGTTCACAACCGACATAATGGGCAATAGCATACCTAGAAAAAATTGCATCATTGTCACTTCCAATATAATTCTATCTTTTTACCTATACAATGGCGCTCATTCACCTTAGAAATCATTCTTTGATGATTACTTGATCATCATTCTTTCGAAATTCTCAAACGATTAGTGAAACATGATACTAAATATTTTCCGCCTAGTCACAATTCACTCTGACAACTCATTCGTCCTACAATCAGCGATAGCGGTAAGTACAGAAATGAACGCAAAGGGTTGCTATCATTATAGAACACTGAACTATTTGTGACATCTAATAATCACGAGAGCGGCTCGTCGTCGTATCACAATATGGTTAATTTGTTCACTGTCATCATCAGCCATACTTTCAAGTAGAGCTTAAGTGAAAAGAAATCTTGAATCGTAATTGACTAAAAATTCGTCTTTGTATATGTTCCTTACCTAATAGCGATTTTAACCAATGGCAAGTACTGAAGCGACAACGGTAGCACCACCTGTTACTTCTGCTCATCTCTTGCACCACTTGCGTCAGTTAACGAAGTTCAAAAGTAAGAAGCCATTCAGCAGTTTTCTATCTTAAAACAATTTTCTTATCAACAATCTTCCGAATTTTGAAGATTCAAAGCGATTCTGTTCGCCTGTAATGTCCTAGCAGATTTCAACCATGTTCAGGTTTAAGTTAACATTTTTTATTCGATCTGCGATCGTCTGCAATGACCTCAAAAGAAAATATGGTAGAATGCAGTTATGAACAATTTCCAGTCCGCTTTTATACTGGAGTGCTGGTGTTCAAGGATCATAAGATCAAAGCACAACTGAAAGAAGGGTGGTTTGATTTTGTGATCTCGTGACGTCTTCTTGCATGCTTGAAACTGTTCATGACGAAGTCGAAGCAATCAGTTGTGATTATTCCCTGAAATCGATCATTGCTGCGCATCAGAAACAATTGTATGTTGCATGGGAGTTTAGTTATTTAAACGAGAATTTTGTCTCGATAAGTGATTCGATTTTCATCATCGAAGGTCGTTCAAGTACCTCGTCGCATCCTGACGACACAGTTTATCAATGCAAAAGAGTGGCCGTCATCTACAGCATTCTGCTCTCTTATTATCGCAGTTTCGAAACGTTAACTTTGTGCAAAACGTCACATCATCAAAGTATTTGCAATTGAGAGCAGTCATTTAAAAATTTTTATTTTGTTCGTATGCAATCGGTTCACATGAAAGATGAAAAGGAATATAAGTGATGATACGAACTCTACCAGAGCATGATTTAATTATTTTTTCCACATTTTCTAATATATTTTATCATGTTTGAACCGAAAGTACATCGTTTCAATCGTCAGCATTCACATTAATGATGTCAACTTGTCGAAGTTTGGTTCAAAAATTTGACTTCGTTGCATACTCACCTTGTGAACTACTGTAGATTAGAGGTTTTTTCGATTTTTTACGGTTTTTTCCTCGAGGAACATCTACGTTTTATAGCAATTTCGAGTAAATTCACCCGATTTTCCACTGAGAATTTCCAAACGCATCAAATCTCGTCGTCAGTTGAAAATTATCGAAGGTGTGATCCTTATCGTCGTAGGGGAGAACGTGCTCTGATTTGAAATCTATTCAAAATATCTTTATCCGTCAGCATTGAATCAAATTTCTCTTCAGGAAGCATATTCATCACTGGCATGGCAGTGATCATCTACAGTGATAAATGTACTCAACACAGCGTTGCTTTCGTGCGACAATATAGCGAAGTTATGATTGAGACATAAAGAAACAGATGATTTGATGCGATGCTTCAATTTCATCCTCTTTCTCAATTTAAACTCATTAAGAGTTAGGTTATTTGCGTAAATCTGAGTTAGTTTTCGTTTATTTTCCATTCAAACAGATGAAATGTTTATCGCGAATCTTATCCTAACGCTCTCATCACCAACTCGATTCAGTTGATCATTTCTCAGTGTGAATTTTGGCTTTTTTGACAATGAGAACGTTTTCAGCACAATGGTCCTTACTAACTCATTGTCTCTGTTATTGTTATCAGTGACTTCATTTCTAATCGTAATTGGTGGGGTGCATTCGACATCATATGCTGACAATGTCAAACCAGAAATGAGGTTTAAAGAAATTTCCATCTTAAGTTCTAAAGTTATTGATCCGCTTAGTTCATTCGGTTTCTGTTTTTCAGATGAGCACTTCGCTTATCAGCGATACAGTAGGAAGTTTTCATATGCTATTGATTTGATATTTTTAAACAGATGCGAATATGGGGATGATGAATTTTTTCCAGGTTTTGTTACAAACCGCATAATAGTTGAAATTCGATACAGTTTCAATGACTTAAGCAGAAAAATTGAATAGGTTGGTAGGAATCCTAATCAGCAATTGCTACGTAACGGGTTTGAGATATACTTGCGGAGGAAAATGCTCGATAAACAATACTATAATCAGCCAGAATTTTTAAGTAATTTGTGATTATGCATAGTAGATAAGGTGTTAGTTTTGCAGTTTTCGAGCAGCTGCAAAATATACGGACGATTATGAGCGGAATCCGTTAGCATCATCACCGAGGTTTAGGCGGAACAGTACTAGAATCAGTGCGGTATGTGAAATTTTTCATTGTTATGTTCAACTCAACCATCGTACAATTTTTGAGATTTTCTCATTGAATAGCTATTTTAACTCAATGTTTCATTTGATTCGGACGAACTGTGCTGAGATGCTAATCAGCGATAATCTCTTTTACTTTTTCTTGTTCGGGCAGCCAACTGTGAGCAATAAGATGTGATTCTGAACAGCATGGGACTTTCAGTTGTCTCGCCCGATTAAAAGAATTCAAGCCAAAACAAACTTAGCTAAATTTAGAGGAAGAATACTTCCAATTAACTTCACAAAACTCTCTTCTAGTGAAATAAATATCTAATGTGAACATGCTTCCGAGTAAAATGTCGACTTTCAGCATCAAAATATTCGGTGGAGCGTGAATAAAGCGATCGTCTATGTCAGTGTAGCATTTGCTGCAATAATATTGGTATCAATCGCTTTGATCCGACTTCTCTGCTCGTATCGAACATATTCGTAAGCAATTTCCTATCATCTCGCTCATTTTATGCACTGAAAGTCAATAAACCTATTTGACATTATCTCTGCTACAGAAATCCATGACAACATGCAGGTGTTCACTCGGACTTTTCATAGACCACCAAATGTCATTGATAAAATTCATTGTGCTCAATGAATAAACGAAAAGGTTAAAGATGTAAAACGAGTTCAAGCGCTGGACAACGGAAATTTCTGAATCATTTATTAATTAAAGTAAATCGGAGCTTGTTGATGCTTATCTTTTCAGTGCTGATGAGTCAAAAACATCATGCTATTCAACAAAAAGCAGCATTAGCAGTGATACGCCGTTCGAATCATCAGCGTCACTTTAAAAGTTCTCGTCAGACGATCACCTTTGCGATCATAAATGATACTACAAAATTCCGCAGTGACTTAATAACGGCTCAATCGAATTTCACAAATGCTGCTTATTCATTTCATATTGACACCCTTTTGATGTAGAATTTTTCATTTAAACGCTGTTCTGTAATCCTTTCATTCATACTCCATCCGGTTTCCGTGGAAGTTTGAAAAAATTCCCGGAACATGAACGACTGTTTCTGATATTCACTCAACTGTTTTGTTTCTAAGGAAGTTTTGAGATCACTGTGGATTTTTTGTCTTATTGTAAATAGACTGCGTTGTATATGTATATGATTCTCTCAGATTGTGTGAAGGACTGATTGAAAATGATCTTTTTGATATTCTTTGATCGTCGATTTCTTCGTGTCTTCTGTCAATTTTTGTTAACATGTTTCGATTTGACGAATCGCGCAAGGAATTTGGGTTAATTTCGTTGTTTGTCGTGATGCCGATGCAGTCGATGCAAGTCGATGCATTTTCAGTTGATGCAAAAAAAGGTGTTCTTTTTTGCATCGATTGAAAATCAGAAAATGAATTGTTTCGCATCAGAATCGAGAAAGTTGTTGTAATGAGATATTCGTTCCAAGCTAGAAGAGTAATTCATACCATTTGCTATATGGAAGAATAAACGTTGAAGAAATGTTGTGAATAATTTCCCCAATATTTGCATAACTCTGCGTGAATTTGAGCATTCTTTACGTTGTTCGACTGAAGTCCATTCATAAGAAGAGAACATCACATGAAATTCTTCATCGTACATGATTTTGAAAGGTTTTATGAATGTAGTTGTCATCGATCACTTCACATAGTTTTACAATCATCAATTTCCCAGTTTTCAAGTCGATCTCTTCCCACCAGTTTCCAGTTCTCCTCAGCAATCACTGCGCGATAATCAGACCTCACTGTTAGTAGTGAACTTACTATAAGAGAAAGTCGGTTTTGTTTGTTTGTTTGCGCAGCATAGTGCACAGCTGAATGAATCATGTGGGGATTAAACTTTAAAATTGCCCTCTCATCTCACACTTACATTTGCTAAGCAATCATCCGTAACTCTTAAGAAGACGTCTGAAAAAGAGCACAAACTTTTATTCTGTTCTCGGCTCAATGAAGAACATTTTCACAATCGTCGCATTCGTCAGCAAAAATTGCTATGTGCTGGAGGTAGTCCCTGAATACGAAGACGCATCACAATGAAGCGCAAAACGGTGCTGAAATTACAACGCATTCCAATAAAAAACTGAGCAAACAAACAGTCCTTATCAAATAGGACACGAGTGCTGCATACCAACTAAGCGCACCTCACATAATTCCACATATAATACGGAACGGCATCATTCATGGACGTTGCATGATAATTTTTGTTGTTTCAAAAAAGTATTTCCAAATAAATTTTTCTCGCATATTTTAATTTCTTTGGTTGATTCAGTTGCATTCTTACCACATCTTCACATCCCACCTGATAGCCTAAGAGTACTATCAAAGGGATTTCGGATGGTACGAACTGTCTATGTCTATGGAACCTGGTCATAAATGGAACGTTATCTTTGTTCTGTTTTTCGAATGATAGCTATTGCAGTGCTGTCCATCAATTAACGATTAAAACTGTAGAGGACGGATGCGGCAAGAAGTTTTGTTGAAAAGTGAGCCAGGGGATCAGTATGCAAAGGAGGTGATCGTTGGCGGTGAGCAGGTAAATATCATGCTATTCCCGAAGTCGATGAAAGAATCGAATCATGATTAGTGGATAGGTTTTGGGAGAGTTCATCAACTCATCCACTTTGGACTGAATATTCATTCAATTCTCAGCAAAAGCAAAACTTCTGCACAATACGTTCAAATTTTGATTGATATCAGAATACGTATGCGCAATCACTTGATTATCCTTCTTGTCGAGGACTCCTTCCTTTCAGAGGTATAAAAATAAGACAGTTCCAAATCGGAAAACAGTAATTCTACTGGGTCGAGGTCGTGCCGGTAAGACATCATTGATCAATGCGTTTGCGAATTATTTGTACAATGTGACTGAAGAAGATGAATTCCGCTACACACTTCTGCCGGTTCGCCGAAGGAGTGCCTCATTATGCTGTAAGAAATTTTTCTATTTCTAATCAGTTACACAGTTGATTTCAATGTAATTACCAATAAACTTCAGATATAAAGACCGTTTTCAACGTTATGAATTTGACGCACAATGATCGGTCATTGTGTTCAGGTACGAACCAGGCGATCAGTTCAGAGATGAGCCAGTCGAATTATATCTGAACACAATGACATATCAGAAAGCAAAAAACAATCATCATTACTGTCTCCGCTAACAAAATAACTACACAAAAACTGAACGAATTCAGTTCATGAGCGCAGTTCATGAATGAGTGCAATAAGTGCAATTCAATTCAATTCAATTATGGCTGATTGTGCGTCGAATTCATGACGTAAAGATAAGATCGTGGAACATTGAGGAGAGCGCGTGAGCCTTGAATGGGTGGTGATCACATGCTGAAATTCCGTTCAGTTGATTTGATCAGGACAAGATGATTACAGCGAGAAAATCTGCGCGTTCACCAAAATGTCTAAAGGCATGCAGAGCTTATGAACGAACCAAACAACTGACATGTTATGTGTTCAACAACACAGTTCTGAGTTATCCGATCGCTTTCGTTGATACTCCACCTATTGACAGTGATACAGGTGAGTCAAATTTCCACTTTTGTAGAACTCGTAAACTGATATAACTGAAATAAGCGTATGAGAACTCTGAATCTTGGAACATTCACCGTAGCCCAATCTATCCGAATGAATAAATGATTCACAAAAACTTTCAGGTGGTTCATATTCGACAGACTGGTCACAGTATGATACGTTCGAACAAATCAGACGTTGGTTCCGTGAGGGATACTATTGCCCTATTGAAGACCTCGAAGTGAATTTACAAATGTTTGCTATTTTCCGATGCATATGCATAAGTTTTCCTCATCATCCATGAGCCTTACAAATTCACCTTCATAAACTACCTCTGCAGATGACAGTTTGAATTTTATAATAATGATAGGTAACATAAGGTTTCTGAGCTAATCTTTGAGTCGATTTTAAGCATTGAATCGTTATAAGTCAGAAAATATTCACAAGAAAAGCAGCGATTTCGAAGAGGTACATTTCAACAAGCGATCAATCTTGAGGTTTGGTTAGTGATACCGTCATTCGACTCACACATGCGCAAAATCATTTGGCATACTGTAAATACAGTCATGCGTGAAATCGAATGTCCCGTAGTACGCCTGGTGCCTATCGTAAGTTTTGCTAAAAACACAGAACCGAGTCGCGCTCTGAAATCACTTGCACAAGTTGGATACGATGGCTTGGTAGGTTTTCATTTGGGAATTTCACATTTTCTTCAGATCAACTCCGCAGATCGTACAGCTTGTGCGGCTGCGATGAATCAATCAAATCAACTTAGAGTGTGCATAAATTGAATGTCTCCAAAGATTTTCAGATGTTCTTTAACCAATGAGTTTCGAAACCGATTTCCTTTCACAAGTTTCGCAAATATGAAATGTTCGAAGGTATATTTTGTGAGGGAAGGCACTTTTGAGCGCCTGGAATGGCAGTTTGTCGTGGATAGACTGTGCACGAACGGGATCTGCTTCAGAAAATTTCTAAATTATTCCACTCGACGCAGCTCGTTGAATCGAATGATGCATCTTCAAACAAAATATTGCATGTCGTCATCTAGTGAAATTCTTTCCTGCTCAAACTGATGAATGTTTTCAGATTGAAGGCGAAAATTTCTATAGTTTCAATTCGTCCGCAATTCTGAGCGCAACCGATGGAATGGTTGATAAAGACGCACTCAGTTTCGCTGAAAATTACGCGCACATGAAACTGATTTTGAATAATTTGCAGAAAAAATTTCAATGGATGACGTGAGTTCATTGCTTCATTATATCATACAAGTGATTTGAGTGAAATATGATACATATTAGTGGGACATTGCTCATGACACGTTCATTAGATCGGAAGATCGTTCCAAATTTGAAGAACAACTTTAACATGTGAATTTTCAAATCTCACGTGATTGTGAGTAGGCCGCATAAACGAGAAGTTATTTTAGAAGTCTATCTCACCAGAAGAAGCTTCATCGCTTTTTTATTTGTGATCCTAGAGAAGTTTATGACCGATGAAGCAATTGCAATCTTACATGAAATTAGAACGTTAATCGAGTGTCATCAAAATTCAAACTCTTCCCTTCAGTCTACACGATGGCTCGGCGATTACAACTGTCATGCAAGTTTATCTGAACAGAGAGGGCGGTGATAAAACGCGTCTGTATGGAACTGACAGTTTCCGATCGGGACAATATGTAGCTGTGGGCGATCATCTTAAAAAAGCGAAACTTCTCAATTCACGCTCATTTAATCAGAGTAACACCATTAATACCATTCAGTCAGAGGATGAATCAAATTCAAGCAAATGTATTTCAAATCACGGAACTGCAGTCTACAGAGCCAACTCTTCATTTCCGTCTACACGAAACTGTAGCCGCACCAATATAAATGACAATGGAGATTTGGTAAGCGTGAGTACCGAGTGGACAAAATGCTCAATAAATCATCTCCCATATGTCAACGGACTGGATGTGCAACCGATTACAAATAGCACTTTGAAGGATGATCATCCTCTGAACGCTTCGATAAAGCCTTTCGTTGACCAGGAAGTAAACAGGACAACTGTGAGCGATGGACGTCGTTTGTCTGCGATTGAAAACGAAATGTTAGATGAGGAAATGAACGAATGGGATTCAGCAAACGTTAGTTCAGCGCCAACAGTCACTGCTGACCTGTGTAAGTACTATTATGACTCGGTGCCTTCGGATACACCAGAGCTCAATGAAAATCCGAGAAAATTGTCGCCACCTAGTCAATCTGCTGCTTACATTGAGGAACCTGATATTAGTGCGGATAGTGGCAGGGACGTCAATTATATCGTCTCACTTAGAGCAACACCAATGGCTTCGAATGTACACCTTCAACAGCGTTCCTATTCCACTACATCGCACATTTCGTCCCAAATCTCGAAATCACAACAACAAATGGCAACTGTAAATGAGTTTGATCAAAATCAGGTTTGAAATAGACGTTGGATTGAAACATTGATTTCCGAAATATTCTTATGCTGTTTTGTTATTAATCGGTGCCACGAGTTGAGAAAAACAGAAAACTTTCACTACGAAGTCCTTTCTGAAATGAATGCCAACCATACAGAGAACCCTCATGGATTCATTCCATTGGAAGACATTTCATCAGATGACTCAAAAACATTCGAAAGAGTGATGTTGAAGAGGAAATTATTCTGAGTCATTATATTTCAAGTTATCCATCCTCTTCGGACAACTGCTATCAACAACAAATTGCACGTCAATGTGATTAATGATGGACCGAATATAATGAAACGGAATAATTGTTAAAATCGACTTATAGGAGTCATCAACATATGATCGCTCGTCAACGCAAAGTAGCTCAACAGTGTGCGATTACTCTGAAAATGATACTGCTGATCAGAAACAAATAAAGTGCTCAAGACGCGAAACAGGTAGAGAATATGAGATCATTCGGATACGACGACGAAAAGTCAAGGATGAAAGTACTCAAACGACAATAGCGATAAGCCCTCATTCGTTTATCGCATCGCAACCAGGTTCAGGTTTCTATTCCGTTTCTCTTGAAAATGCTTGACAAATTCCAAATCACTCATTCAATTGAGACTTAATAATATGAGAACAACTAGTTGTTGAGTTGAAGGCGTTATTAGTGTAAGTCTCCAAAATGCGACATACAACGAATGAGAAGATTCCTTTGACATCGAGAAGATCCTATTGCATTCTAGAGAGCAATAGATGATTCGACGCATTAAAAAAAACGAAATGGTGCATTTATAAAGGATAAGAGAAACGGATTATCTGCTTGTAAAAATCACCGAATAAAATAGTCATTCTGATGAATAGTCAACGATAAAAAGTGATAAACATTGTCATTGATTGTTAACCAGAAGCCTTTGTGTAGTCGTAATAAGTAACGTGAGCGTTTTTGAATTGAAGATCACTCTTGCTGCAAATATTTCAATCGATCAAAAATTTTCCATTTGTTCAGAATATCTCGCCTCAGATCTGGAATTTCAACCGACACCTACCGATACGTCTTCAAATGGAACGAACAAAAGACCTAATTTGGAATCATTTACAGCAGAAAACCTTGTGCGAGGAACACTAGTTTAAAGTGATCAATTTTGATGACTCGTCGTTACCTTGAATACTTTCGAACTTTTGCAGAGAGGTTTGAGCAAAATATACATATGCAAGTATGTATTTCTTTGATACTATAATGGTATGAACAATTGAAATATCTCTGCATCCAATTTGAAACAATTGCAAGTTTCAATTCACGTTTTGCGTTTTTCACTTGTAATTTTGCATGTAAAAGAAAACACCTCACAGTAATCGCCTCACTTTATGATTCAAAACTATAACAAGAAAAGCTGTAAACTACAAAACTATTTCAAAACTATAACTAAAAACGTTGTGCTAGAAAACTATTATCATTGTTCAATTTCAACTATTATCGTTGTATTATCGATTCTAATGTGACCAAATTCAGTTAAACTCATTCGATTATTTGTTTTAGTTCAAGTGTTATGATGTTGCAAACATTCGCTCGA
>JAPYMA010002654.1:0-21963 GCA_035041965.1 Anisakis pegreffii
ACGAAACCATTTTGACCGAAAATTTACCACTGGAATTAGAACCCTGATCGTGGTACAAAAACGTATGATGACAACATCACTTATAAGCTACAATCCACTTGACGTTTGCAGAGCTATGAAATAGAAAAAATCACATTTTTCAAAAATCTTCATCTCCCTCCTTCATCTCTTCCTTCAGTTGCGCAGCTTTCACGAAAAAAATGCACTTTGCATAGCTTGAAAACCTGACAACGAAATTAAAGGATGAAAATAAAATAAACATGACCTTTAGACGACGAGAGAACCGCAATCTCGTTCTGCGTGTCCACCGCGTACCTCGATATTGAAATTCATCCATTTTGATCTTACGTTTCGAGATCCATTTTGATGTTCATTGAAGTCGTCGACGGTTGAACATTTAAACATTGATCCATGGTTGAGTGCATTGAAGTAGAATAAGACGAAAATTTCGCAACCAGAGGTATTGCTCATTGTTGATATTGTGGATGTTGATGTTGAGCATATTGAGCATCATTGAAGGAGTCCGATTTGTTCAATGAAATTTAACATTATAAATGTAGCAATTAAGGATCACTTGCTTCAAGTCAGTGAGACAGTGATAACAAATTAGATAAAACTTTTTGAACGTACACAGAAATCAAATCCCATCTTTAACATCAACCCGAAATTATTTACATTCATATAATACAATGGCAGCCAGTTTATTCTATACAGTAGAGTTTTTTGAGATGAGAAGGCAAAAATTGTTTGAACTTAATCAGTTGGCAGTAGGCTTGAGAGTGAAACGATTTGAGTAGTGTTGACTTAGTTTTGTAGTGAGTTTTCGACGAGATGTATATTGGGGTACTAGCAGAACAGGGGATATTGATGGATTTAACGGGGCTGACTTGAATTTTGGATTTTGGATTGTTGTTGGTATTATTTTGATAATAGCAACTATATCCATATGTACATGTGCTTATTTTTGTGTATGTGTAGGTGTAGGTGTATTCATTTATATATGCGTGTGTGCGTTGCTGACAAATATACATTAGAATGAAAGAATATTTATAGAATTTGATGATTGAATTTTTTTGTGTGGTACCAAACAACACAGTTTCTCATTTTAGTGATGGGGTGGTAGGTGCTCCATGTTAGGATGCTGTGAAAGAGGGTTTGGGGAGGGGGATCTTAGAAAGTAAAATTAATCCGGCTTGAAGATTAGACCCTGGTCGATGAGTTCGGTCGGTATCAGGTGAGTTGGTTAGCATTAGGCGGTAAACAAGGGCAGGCAGCTTATGAAGGAATTAAAGGAGGGGGGGGTGATTGGTAGTCTTTGATTTGGGAGCTTGGTTGATGTTTTTGCATGAGAAAACGTGTGTTTCGGGTAGTTTTATTTGTTATGAGTGTTAATTGTATAGTGTTGTTAGTATTGAGAGTCAATCAACAATTGAATAATTTTTGTAATTTTTTGCTTTTTTTGGATTTTAATCTGATTTTTCGTATTTGTTTGTAGCTTTTTATTAGCTAATTAGTTTTGTTAGTTTAATTGCAGCTGAGCGGTTATATAGTACAGCGGATTATAATAATGATAAGCTTACATACATGTCATGTACATGTTAATCATTATTATTATTGTTATTGTTATTGTTATAAATGATTTGAGATTTGAATTGCGTAGGCATGTGTAGCTTGTTCGGTTGATGTGCTGCTGTTACCTTTGAGATGTATGGGCAGGTAAAGTGAGATGCTTTTGGATGCTTAGGGGTCTAAAATGGGTTGATTAGTGATGTGTGATCGGAATTGAGTGCATCTGATTTGAGGAAGGCTTCCTGGAAGAGGGATTGTAGAGAGTAGCCACCAGTACCTAACTGCGTAGCACCACTCACCATAAGCTGTTACATTTATATTTTGAATGATAATTATAATAACAATAATAATGATAATAATAGAAAAAATAGTAGTAATGGAAGTCTTATGTAAGAGAGGACAAAAACAGCAAAGTAATAATAATAATAATAATATTCTTACCACATATACACACACACTACGAGGCTTAGGCTGCTTTTACGTAGGAACAAATTTGAAAAAAAATTTTAAAATCAAAACAAAATGATGAACAAATAATAAAAAAACACAGAAAAAATTAATTAATGAATTATACACAGTAAACGCCCACGCAGAGAAGAAACACACGCACGCACACACGCACGCGCGCACATACGCTTACTTGCACGCAAATTAGAGACACACTGATTGATTGAATGAAATGAACTGAAATTAATTTTGGGTTGGTTCCACACCAAACAAAAATAATAGTACAACTGATAAACGGATAAAATATAAAGCTGATGGTGGATGAATGGATGTTTTGGCCGCAGACAGACTGTTGCTTTTACTACTGCTTTTAATAATACGGTAGATAGCAAATGGCGATTGATAATGATAATAATGAGTGTGATAACTAACAGAAGCACACGAACATGTGAAGTGAAATTAATTAATTAATTCAGATGATGGAAAACAATTAATTATATTGTTGTATGGTACAAAAATAATGTTGGTGGTAGAGTAGGTGAGGATGAGGAGGACTATAAATGATTATAAGGTTTAGGATGGTAATGAGATAGATAGTGAACATATGAGATTGAGATTTGAGTTGAATTTGAAGATGTGATGAGGATAGTGGCGATTGATGGTGATTGATGTGATGAGGTTGTGCTGTAGTAGCAGTAGTTTCAAAGGGAACTGTGAACTGGTATTGAAGTGTGAACAGTTCAGAGCGAGCTGATAGACGACTGATTTGGATGAGCTGACTGATAGTGTGATCGTCAAGATGTGGTTAGCTTGAGCGGTGGGTGCTGTGTATGCTTGGCAGGCAGGTCAGTCAATAAACAGTCATCGTGTCTGTCTGCGGTGAATTGATTGATTAGTTGGTTGGTTGATTGATTGATTGATTGATCGATTTGGTGATTGATCTGATCTGATCTAATGTGATCTTGAGTTTGAGTTAGATTAAATAGCACTGAATGAACGAGCGAGCGAGCAGAAAAATGAAAAGTGAAGTAGTGGTGTACTGCGTGGAATATTGAGAACAGGATTGCTTGAGCCTTTGATGAGTGATTGCTGCTGATCTGAGATCATCAGAAGAGGAGTGGTACTGCAGATGCTGCTGGAAGGGTGTTGACGGAAGATATTTGTTGTTGGATAGATAGAATAATGCTCGTCGTTCAGCGCTATTTTATTGAGTAGTTGATGTTGTTGGCAGGCAGTTGTTTAGCGATCAGACTCTGAAAGGATAGTTTTGATGAATAAAGCTAGTAGTTGACAGGTGGTAAAGGTAGAAGGCAATTAATGTGAGTGCAAGATTAAGAAGATACCTTCGATTTCTTTTGATGGTTGCAGTGTTTCAAGTCGACTACCGCCATATTCAATAACACTACCACTCATCGAAGGGTGATGCGATGATGAGGATATATAAGATTGAGCAACATCTGTAACTGCACGCACTATTTTAGTGATATATAGAGGTGGCAGTTTTAAGTAAGGTAATAGCAGCAGCAGCAGCATTAATAGTAACCACCTTGTTCTTTAAGACTAATTTGTGAGTCGTCCATGCCGTTCGTAGTGCTAGCGGCACCACCAGGCGCACTGTAACGTGATTCTTCCATAATATTGGTGGTTGTTTGATTGTTGTTGTTACCGGAATTGGTACCGAATCGTGTGTGTGTCGGGGTAGATGTGCCGAGCGGTGGTGTTAGCGGATTCGAAGCGAATGTTGAACGACCACCATATCGACTGAAAATGCAAATTCTATGCATTCTACTTGGAATGGGGAGATATCAGAGGGGAAGGCTAGTAGTGTCTGTTGGAGAATTTTATAAATTTTTTTGGAGTTTGGTGTTTGAATTGAAATAGAGTCAGTTATTTGTCTGGAAGGGATGAATATATGTAGATGTTGAGTTGATTAATTGAGTGGGTTAGGTGATTTTTGTGGTTGTGAATGGGAATGAAACGAAAACTAACGTTGCACCAGCCGGTAGGTAATCGGCCGCAGCATCGAAATGCGGTAAAATTCCACCAGCGCTATGAATACCGCCACCAGCACCACCTAAACCACCGGCACCCATGCCACCGCCAGCACCCCCAAAACCAGCACTACCCGAATTGCGTAAACCCAAAAATCCTCCACCCAGCTTACCGATATCACCGGCTAAACTTCGATCAACGTAATCGCGTCGCCTGCGACGTTCATTATCAAGTTGTTCACGCATCATAGCCAGTTGATTCTCTAACTGTTTGATACGATTTTGTTGTGTTCGTTCGCGATTTTCGATCAGTTTCTCGATCTGAATTGATTATTGATTATGAGATTATTGATTGATTGATTATAAATTGATCAACTGATCAGTTGATCAGAGTCGATTAAGTGCTAGATGGACTGATATCAGAGGATGGTGAGAATAATAAGAATAGGAATGAGTAAAGTTGTCAAATAGCGTGCTTACTTGAGCTTTTTCACCTCGCATACGTTGCAATTGACGTTCTTGTTCTTCACGTTGCTTGTTGGTTAGCTCCATAATGCGATTTCCGTTCTCCATTTCGAGTTGCGCGATTTGTTGTTGTAATTGGGCACAATTCTTGTACAATTCCTGGGAATTTTTGTGATGAGGTGAGATTTGAGGGGTTTAGTTGAGTTGATTGGGGTTTAGATTAGTACAATTCCCGGGAATTTTTGTGGGGAGGTGAGATTTGAGGGGTTTAGTTGAGTTGATTAGTTATGAGTTGTATTTTGTTGAATTAAGTAATAATGTCAGATATGAGTTGGTCAGTGAATTTGATATTCGGTGGTTGTCGAAAGCAAAGAATGCCATCGGAAATTTTTGTTGAATTGAATTTGAAGTGTGTCTTACGATAGAAGTGTATATGGTTGCGAGAAGCAACGGGCTAGAGTTTGAAAGTAATAATAGTAATCACTTTAGTACCTTATTTTCACGTTCCATTGCGTTCAGTGATTTTTCGATAGCCTCACGTTGTAAGGCAGTCTCGCGGATGGCTGCGTCTGTAGTGCGCTTTTCATTCTCTAACTGAAAATTAGAATGGATATTATATCTATGAGGTATTAGGATAATAAGGGATAATAATATGAATATGAATATGAATACGATTGAGGAGTCATCGAATAGTAGCAATATTAATATAAGGTATTGAACATGATTTTAGAGTAGCTTGCGTTTTTAGTTGTTTGGTAGATATTGTAAAAGTAAGTAAGATATGGGTGTGGGTAAGTAAGATATGGGTAAGTAAGTAAGATATGGATGGGTGTGGGTAGTTAAAAGTAGAATGTAGAGGAGAGGTAAAAGGTAACGAACGATTTCAATTCGTTTGATGAATGCGGCACGATCACGACGTAATGCGTCGACTTGTTGAGCGAATGCTTTTTTATCGCTTTCGATTTGTTGCAGACGATATTTGGTATCTTCGAGATCCTTTTGAAGGATCTTTCGATCGTTTTTGGTGTTATCGAGTTGTTGTCTTAGCTCGTTCTCGGTGGTCTTTTGTGTGGCGAGTGCCTGAATTATAAGGTGATTATTAGACGATTTGAGCTGAGTTGATCTGATCACTGCATAGGTCTAGAGTAGCAGACTTATCGGTATAGATGAATTTGCCTCCGTAAGGTAGTAAGTAGTAACTTATTTGGATAGTAGTAATCAGTGAAATAAGATATTCGAATGGAAGGTTGTTAGGTGAAGCAGTGAAATGGTGAAAAAGAAAGGTGATTGTGGACGAGTGGCGAAATGAGCTAGTAGTACCTTTTCGAGGGATAAAATACGCTCGTCGAGACGATGTTTCTCGGCGTTAGCATCACCGAGTTGTCGTTGCAGATCGAGTGCACGGTTATTGATATCGCTGGTGCGTTGCTTGAATTCACGAAGCTCGATACGAACGCTCATCAGTTCGTTCTCGAGTTGTTGCTTACGATTGTTGGCGTTGAGCAGTTCGGTTTGGGCGTTATTTGACTGAATTTTATTTGATACGTTTTGAAGGATTTATATACGAGAGAATGTAATTGATTCGGTAATGATGTATTTAGATGAGAAGAGCAATTTATTTGCTTGTTGTTGTTATAATTGTTGCTGGAGGGATTGAGTTTGATGAGTTTAGATTGAGAATTGAAGCTGTTTGGAGTCTGGAGATAAGATTGAGATGAAATGATGTCTGAAAGTGATATGTAAGTGATTTGGTAGAATTCAATAGGTGTGATGTGGTGATCGTAGATTGTTTTGTATAGTGTGTTATCGAGAGTAATGGTATGATTTGATAGATGGATCATTTTGTTGATTGATTAATTGATCAGAGAGTTGTTCAAATTCGATTGGTTAGAATGTTAGAGGTGTCAATATAAGGCACTGGTTGGCGTAGGAGCAATCAGTTTGTAATATTGTTTGGTGGTGTGCGGTTGGATAGATTGTTTGGGTATTTGAGTTTGTTGTGGTGATATGTGTTTATGATTATTGTCGTGGAGTGTCTGTCATGTTTTGAAATAGAAGCAGTTTGTTAGGATGATGGATGGTGCTACCTGGTCACGTAGAATTTGATATTCATTAGTGGTTCGTGTGTACTGTTCGTTGGTACGTCTCAACTCAGACTCGATGCTCTCAGCCTTGGACAGTTCACGCTTGAGTCTTTCTGTATCGTCTTTCATATCCGAGCATTTGATTTCACTCAACTGCAGTTGGCCAGTGAGTTCCTTGAGTTTTTCAGTCAAATTCTGCAATGTTCACTTGATTAGTTGACTTTCGGATTCGTTTCTGATCTGTGATTATTTCTGGTTGAAAGCAGATTACTTCATCATTATTGGATAAGGAAGGCTCGATGCTGGTGACTACTGATCGATAGGTAGGTATAATAAGGAGGTGGTAATGATAATAAGGTGTGGTGGGTGCTTGCTGGTTTATTAGGTGACTGACCTGTTTTTCAGTTTCCAAATTAGCCATAAGTAAATTGAGACGCTGCATTTCTCCACTCTGGTCGCGAATCTTGCTCTCCAGTTGGAATCGGTTAGCGTCCCATTGTTCCTCGTGATCTCGCAGTTGTCTCATATCAGAATGCGCATTCTCGAGATCGTTACGCAGATTTTTGAGTTGTTCCTTGAATTCATTAAGGATTGTTTCTTGTGATGTCTCTTTTAGTGGATGTATAGATTGCATTTATGATAATAATAATAGTAATAATAATAGTAATAATAATAATAATAATAGTAATAGTTTGTAAGTAAGTGGTTGGAATGTAGATGAAAAAGTAAGTAAAAAAATTGAGGAGATACATTGAGGTGTCTGAGTTGAGCGTCTTTACCACGAGCTTGGAGTTCGGTCGCCACCACTTTGGACTTCATTTGACGTCGTTCGTCATCACGTTGTTTTAAGGCTTCTTCTTGCGATCGAAGAAGTTGTTTAGCAGACTGCAATCTGGACTCGAGAGCACGCTTTTCATCTTCGAGATCCGTGAGATTCTCTTCGATGCTCTTGTATCTGGTCTCGCGTTCGTTGATCGTTGTGTGAGTATCGCTCGTCTTTTTCTTTAGGCGATTCAATGTTTCACGGTACTCATTCTGAATTTGAGTGATTAGTTATTTGAGTTGTCTTTTTAGGATGGATAGGAGGAGGAGGAGATAAAGCTTATTTGAGTGGTCTTTTTAGGATGGATAGGAGGAGATAAAGCTTATTTGAGTGGTCTTTTTAGGATGGATAAGAGGAGATAAAGCTTATTTGAGTGGTCTTTTTAGGATGGATAAGAGGAGATAAAGCTTATTTGAGTGGTCTTTTTAGGATGGATAAGAGGAGATAAAGCTTATTTGAGTGGTCTTTTTAGGATGGATAAGAGGAGATAAAGCTTATTTGAGTGGTCTTTTTAGGATGGATAAGAGGAGATAAAGCTTATTTGAGTGGTCTTTTTAGGATGGATAAGAGGAGATAAAGCTTATTTGAGTGGTCTTTTTAGGATGGATAAGAGGAGATAAAGCTTATTTGAGTGGTCTTTTTAGGATGGATAAGAGGAGATAAAGCTTATTTGAGTGGTCTTTTTAGGATGGATAAGAGGAGATAAAGCTTATTTGAGTGGTCTTTTTAGGATGGATAAGAGGAGATAAAGCTTATTTGAGTGGTCTTTTTAGGATGGATAAGAGGAGATAAAGCTTATTTGAGTGGTCTTTTTAGGATGGATAAGAGGAGGAGATAAAGCTTTCACATACCCGCTCACGTTCTAATTTCTCAATGCGACCGATTAAAGTCTGAAGAGTGTTTTCGAGCTGATTAACGTCAAGAGTATCACCGATATTTATCGTGGTTGTACCTGTAAAATAGATGCGTATAGGTAGTTGTTAAATTGCAGCTGTTATTGAACAGCACTATCACGAAGAAGATTCACCACTCGAACAACTCGACTGGGGGATAGAGGCGAACTTTGCACAGCTAGCGCTAACTTCATAAGGCGATTTATAGAGTATTAAAGTGTTGAAGTGAATGTGAATATAAGCAAGCAACCTCCTGTTCGTAAACCACCTCCGGGTCCTCCTCCGGATGGATAGTCGACTGATGGTGGGAAGGGAACTGAGTGGAATGGACCTGAGTCTGGCTCATCGGGCTGTTCAAGATTGATATCATCCTGAATTAATGAGATGTTCATTGAAATCTAGAGAGTGATCATCACTGAGAGAGAGAGAGAGACGAACCGAATCAGCTCTATTGATGTCTTGGGTGATAATGGTTTGCCTGAAACGGTTCATGGTAAGAGCGCGATTGGCAGAAGACTGGAATCTGCGTAGTGCATCGGTGAGAATGTCACGGTCACTGTCTGCCTTGATGTATTCTTGTTGTAGCGATATTAGACGTTGTTCTGCGTTCTCCAAACGTGCCTTTAATGATGAGTGTGTTAAGTAGTTGAATCTTAGTAGTATTGTTCTTTGTAGTATTTGTTAAGTAGTATTATTCTTTGCTATGAGCAGTTTGAAAGGCAGTGATATACTGTATATTACTATGTCGTTCACAAAACTGACTGATAGTGAGTAATCTTAGAATGAAGCAAAGAAAGCGTTTGTGAGTTTAACAAACAAATAGTGTCTTAAATAGTAATAGTAATGGCAAATAACTCTTACTTGTAAGTCATTAATCTCGTATTTGCGCGATTCAAGCTCTTGCAACGCATTCAAGCGTCCGTCCTCAGCAGCTCGGTGTGCATTGGCCAGATCCTCGAGTGATGATTGAAATTCGTCAGTTTTACGTACCATTTGGTCTTTGCCGAATTGTAGCTCCTCTTGTAATTTGCTCAGCTCAGAACGTAACGCATTTCGTTCGCTATCGGCCGCGATGAACTGCAATTAATTCAGTAGGTGAAGTGAAGGGAATGGAATGCAGTAGTAGTAGTAATAGTAATAAGGTAGTAATAAGTAATAAGGCCAATGCAGGTAAGGATTGGCATAGAGCACGAATGGATGGATACCTACCTTGTCAGAGCTGTCCTGTAGCTCTTGACGCATCTTACTGAGTTTAGCATCGAACGATTGAGCTAGCTGGCTGAGGTGATCGGTTTGCTTCACTTTCTCACGATAAGCGTTTTGCAGGCGTTCACGCTGAAAGTTTACAGTAATTGTAACAATAAGAGTAATAATGAGTACGAATTACGTAATTAATTAATTAATTAATTAATTAGTTAGTTACCTCAGAACGCATATGATCAAGTGCATTCTTCTGTTCTTTGAGCGTTAGTTCGGCTTGTGCTAATTTTTTCTTGAGACGTTCGATTTCACCTTCTTGTGATGTATTCACTCCCTTCAGAAAGCAGTTGAATTATTTAGTTAAGATCATTATAAGATTAATGATAATGTTAAGACTGATTTTATATATGGTCGTAATAATAGTAATAGTAATAGTAATAATAGTAATGGCAAAAAGAGTAATAGTAATAATAAGTAATAGAAAAGAACCTTGAGCGTTTCATTCTCACGTTGCATAGTATCGAATTCAGTTCGTGTTTTACTGTGTTCCAATTGTAAGGCAGCGAATTGTTCCTCAAGTGAATGCATACGATTGGTAGCGCTCTGTAGGTCGGCATCTCTTGAGGAGAGCAGTGACTTGGCATCGGATAGCTCTTCTTCGAGGTGACGAATCTGGTTGTTGACTGTAATTTTGGGTGGTTGATTTATTGATGGCATGGGATAAGTTAAGTTGGTAGGTAGTATTGTTGGAAGATTGGAAGAGAGCAAAGCAAACGAACATTCTCGTATTTTGGCGTTCTGATCGTTGACTGTTTTGTTGAGCGAATCACAACGGTCGTTAGCGGCCGCAAGTTGGGTTTTCATTGCTGAGTTACTGGCCTCGATGGCCTTCATTTCGGAGCGAACCGAATACGCATCGGTTTTCCACTTTTGAATCTCCTTGAATGTGGTACTTTGGATTATTTATAGGTTTGTTTGCATAGGGGATAGGATGGTGAATGAGTGGGATGATTTGGGTTTTGATTTGAGATGGTGCAATGAAGAAGGTGGCATAGAAGAGAAACGACAACACACTTTTTCAGCTTCATTTCGAGCCTCATCCAGATCGTCTTTGAATTTGTGAATGTGATTTGTTAAAGCTTGATATTTCTCATCCAACTCTCTGTTCTCACGTTCCAGCTCAGTCTCGTGATTTTGTGCTTCGGCGAGTTTCTTTTCGGCAATGATCAGCCGATCGCGGAGTTCATCTTCGACCACTTTAATTGCATCCAAATTCTGAATGAGCGTTTATCTTTTGAATAGAACAATCATAATAGATTGTTAATCAAAACAACCTTCGTAACTCAATCAATCAATCAATCAATCAATCAATCGATCAATCAACTCTACACTGATTATTGTGTGAGTGTGATCGTGATAATAGGTAGTAAGTTGTAATCGAAATGCTGCTAAAAATTTAAGAATAAGGCGATTGCTCGCAGTTTAGCTGCTGAACTGGACGGGACGGAATTTAATTCAGACGGCTGGAAGGAAGGCACGGCGGAGCCTGTCTAACCTTATTGTATTGTTCTTTCTCTTCATCCAAATCATTCTGATGCTTATCGTAGAGATGCGACATATCGGTTTTGAGTTTATCGATCTCGGATTGATGTTTGCGTTTGAGTTCAGCCAGATCTGACTCGGAACGTGCGACGCTTCGCTTCTGCTCGGCCAGCTCATCGTCCAACTCACGGATGCGACGTTCCAATTCGTCCTGAAATTGATTGTGATAACATGATTTTTGTTTTTTGATGGGCATTGGTTTGTGATATTCGTTGATAAGTGTAAGAGTAGAGAAGTAGTTATTGGTTTCGTGTATTGTTGTGATAAGGCGTTTTGTGTTTTGATGGATTAGATGAGGTGATTAGTTGATTTATAGTGATATAGTAGAGTAGAGTAGTTATTGGTATGCGTTGTTAAGGTACGGTACCTTTTCATTCTCGAGTTTCTCCACATCCAACTTCCATTTGTCATTGATTTCTTTGATTCGTATCTGAGTGGTTTCCGAGTCATAAGTGGCTGTTGTGCTTGTGGTGGTTCCAGCTGGACCTGCACCACCCGCACCAGCAGCGGCTGATGGTCCTTTGGGTCCATCAGGTCCGATACTGATACGATCACCAAGCCCTGTAACAGATGGTTGGTATAGGTGGTGGTTTGGTTGGTATTTAGGAGAGATTAAGACGAAGATTGAGGTGTAACTCTTTTTTTTGGGGGGGGTGTAATTAGTTGATAATTGTCAAGTGATATAGACGTACCGTCATCCTCAGAGGTCCTGCTGCGTTGTGTTGGTACACGTGGTCTTTCGGCTAACTCGCGTTCCAAATCTTTCAATTTGTCTGAATTTTTAGAGAGTGATTATCGGTGGATAGGTGGTCATTCATTAGAGTTGTTAATTAATTATGGTTGTTATGTGAGAAATGAGATGATGATTGATTGGTTGGTTACTTTTAAGTTGATCCAGTTCATCTTTAGCCTCTTCGAGCTCCTTTTGTAGGATGTTGGCTCGGCTGGTCTGTTGTTGAAGGACGTCACTAGTGCGTTGCTCTTTAGTTTCCAACATTTTGTTCTCGTTTTTCAACTTCTCAACCTCTTGTTCGAGCTTACGAAGTTGCTCCTTGAGCGCATTCACGTCTCCATCGGCTTTGTGCTTGAGACTGTAAAGGGAAGGGGTATTTTTGTTGTTTAAATGACGAGGACGACACGTGGGGTGGATGTAGTGAGACTGAGTTAGACGTGAGTGATCCGAATATTGGATTTGGATGCGAATCGGAGTATTTGATATGAAATGTACTGATTAAGAGTGCTGATAGTATTGAATGAAGCTTGAGAGCGACTTACTTCAATAAATCTTGTTTTTCACGTTGAAGACGAGCGTTGAGTTCGTTGAGTTTTTCGATTTCTTTCTGATTGGTGACCAGGTCGTTGTCGATACCAGTGATCTTGGCTTGTGCACTCTTCACCTGCGTGTCGAGCTCATCGTTGTGGTGTCTGATCATGATCACTTGACGTTCATATTCAGTGATTTGTTGCTTGAGTTTCTCGATTTCATCCGTTTGACCTGAATCAATGATTGATCTGTATGGTACTGATTGATCTGATTGAGCAAAACTGATTGATCTGTATGATCTGGTAGAATGTTTTCTATTGATAGTTAGTGATTTGTATTGAACGAGATGAGCGGGAGGGGGGGGATAATGCCTGCGAACAAATTTGATTACGTTGCTTTTGTTTATCAGCATCCTCGCGTGCAACGCGTTCGTTTTCCATTCGATGTTTGATATCGAATAGCTGACGGGACAGTTCATCCTTTTGCTTGCTGAATATTGTTAATTATTTATTATTATTATTGTTAATTATTTATTATTATTATTACTGTTATGATGAGTATGTAATTGTATGAAGATGCTGCAAGCACACCTGAACTCATCACGTTGTGTTTTCAATTCCCTCAAGGCTTGCTCATTAGTAATGGAAGTTTTATTGGTATTCTCGAATTCATTGAGCAGACGGTCGTGATCCGTATTGAGCGCATCGAATCTGGCTCGTTGATCATCCAATTCCTTGATTAGCTGTCGTTTCACCTCTTCGAAATGCCTGATTGATGAATCTGAAATAATGTGATATGATATTGAATAGTAGTTTTTGTGATTATATTATAATTATATTGTTGCTACTTACCTCTATCTTCAATTTTTCTTAGCGTATTATTGTATTCATTCTCCAAATCCTTGTATTTATCCTTTGAAGTTAGACATTCGGATTTCAATCTGGCATTCTCACGTTGTAGAGTCTCGATACGACGTGTTAGCTCATTGATTCTGTAATGAATTTATTTGTTGTAACGGTGGTCAGCTAGAAAATTGTGGCGACTGGAATGAGATGATAGATTGGAGTGAGTCAACGGGCTGGGGATGGTTGGAGATACGAAGGCGGGCGGTTGTAGGTGGCTGAGGACCGGGGGGGGGACTTGAGTAGTTGACGTGAATAGACGAACCTATTTTTGAAGTCATTCTCGAGTGTGTGGTTCAACTCGACAGCTTCTTCACGAGCTTTGCGTTCACCATCAGTGGAAGATTTTTGGAATTGTCTGAAAAATATTTAAAATTAAAGTTTTATTTAGTTATTGAATAGTTTTTGGAATGAATGAATTGTTTTAGGTTTTGATTTGATTTGTGATCAGTAATCGATTTATTGATTTGTGAGTGTGAGCGATTTAGACTTTATGAATTGAGTAGGTGAAATGAAATAAATGTTTGGGCAACAATAGAGAGGACATACTGCTGCAATTTACTGAGTTCCTCTTCGAGATATTTTCTGGCCTTTTCAGCTGCCGCCTTCTCGGTTTCAGCCGCCCTGAGTCTGTCTTCAAGACGTCTGGCTTGTCTTTGGGCGTCTTCGGCTGCCTTGGTGCTGCAAATGATAATGATAAGAATGGTGATAAGGTAGTGATAAGGAGATGATTAGGGAATGGATGAAATGAGGCGTACTGATTCGTGATATCGCGTTTCGCATCATTCAGCTGTTTGCCGAGTAAGCGGCGAGCCTCTTCGGCAGACTCGAATTTACTCATGAAGTCGTTCACCTTAATATTATTATATTATTGTTGTTATGTGAATAGTGATTGATAAATTTAATTTCAACGATAAGAATTATCACGTACTTGACTCTCAGCAATCTTGAGTTTACGTTCCAATTGTTGAATTTCATTATCGCGATTGCGTAAGATATTGCGAACACTGCGGAGTGCTTCAGATGGGGGTAGGGGAGTGCTACCTGGAATTAATATTGATTATTATTGAAGGTAGTTAATTGATTGTTGATTAGTACCTGGTGAGAGGGAACGTGTTCTCTTGTGCGCCTCTGGACTGCGTTCTGCGTCTTGTGCGAGCTCGTGAAGCTTTCTGAGTGCTGCCTTTAAAGGATTTATTTAGTTTAATGATGCTTAGTTGGGATGTAATTATAATAATAAGATTACTTTTGAGATGATAGTAATAAGAGAGTAATAATAAGGTAACTTTAATAGGAATGATTGTAATGTTACTTGATTATCTGTGAGACGTTCCTTGGTACGTCGTAATTCAGCTTCTAAAGTAGCAATTTTACGCTGTGCTTCATCACCTTTGGACTCGAGTTCAATATTTCTTTCGATGCTCTCCTCATACCTGTAGATTTATGGAGTAATACGGGTCAGGGTCAGGATCAGGGTCAAAAGATTACTTAAATGTAAAAGGTTGTTTTGTGTTGTGACTATGTTGAGGATTGAGAATTGAAATGCTAGTGATGTTAGGTGGTAATGAGTAGTGTACTTAGTCATGAGTTCAGCATTGATATCGGCATCGGCTGCCGGTGTAGTGCCAGCTGCAGTGGTGCCCAATTTGAGTTCGTTGATGAGTTGCGTTGTGCCGGCGGCTGAGGGTTGTTGTTGCTGTTGTTGTGCGTCACGTAGTCGTTTGATGGTCTCGTAGAGAAGTGTGTCGTGATTGATGGTTGTACTCGCAGATGACACTTGAGGTAATCCACCACCAGGCATATCCACGAGTATTGGTTGAATACCACCCGCATGAGCACCCTAAACAATATTCACTTATCCACAGAATTGCTTATCCAGCAGCTATATCCATCCACAGAGAGTTAGTTGTTCATTTATTTTGTGGCTTCGAAATCGAGTTGATGGTTTGGCTTGCAGGCTGAATAGGCAGGTGAAAAACACGAAAAGGTTTGAGCTGAGCTTAGATTCAGTGAAAGGCTAGCTAGGCTTAGATATAGGCGATTTGGGCTTAGGCTTAATTTTGAGATTGGATTAGTGAGTTTCACGTTTAGATAGGTGTGTGCGTGCTTAAGAGGTATGGTTTGTGAGTAGATGATGAAGTAAGTAACGGGATGAAGTAAGTAACCTACCTCAACACCACTAAGATTGAGTTGTTTAGTGACACCGCCAATACTGCGCACCACTTTAATGAACTCATTACGTTGGTTCTCCAAATCGGTGACCGTTCGATCCTTGAGATCGGCAAACTGCTTACGTACTCTTTGCAGCTCTGTCCATAGATCCATCATCTTCTTCTGCTCTTCGCTCAGATATTGCGATAGATTCTGCAGTGTTCTAACTAGTTTATATTGAGATTTAGATAACATTTTGATGATTGTTGGTTTGATGTGAACACAAGACTAGCGGCCATAAGAGCGTGGTGCATAATGCAGTTTTGACTGATGAGCAATTTGGGATTGAATTGGATCTATTCGTAGAGCGTAGAGCGTGGTTTTGACTTATTAGCAGCTGTTTGGATTGTGATTGTTTTGCAAATAGGAGTGGACAGACAGACCCGTTCGCGATTGTGGTAGATTCGTTCCTTTTCACGAATATTCGACTCGAACTGCTGACGAATACGCTCGATCTCGTGTTGTAGTTGATCGTTCTGTATACGTTCTTGTTCTAGTTGTATACGGAAGTCTTCATTCCTGAATTATTATTTAGAGTAATCATTGTGGCATTGTAGAAGTATTTGACGACTATTTCACTTAATATTTCAATTAATTAAGTTGTGGTCTTATCAGTGATATTGTGATATTGGTGATAAATGAGTAGTGATATCAGTGATATCACTTGTTGGTGATGTTGAGTGATTGATAAATGAGTAGTGTATATACCACCAACCTGCGTCTTTCCTCGTCCAGGCGTGTCACGAACTGATAATCGTTGAGCATTTGCATATCATCAGCTGCATAACGTCTTTTCGGACTCCACGCCATGTCATCTTTAGCGTATTTGCCGTATTCCGGGAAAACGCTTGAATCGATGATGGTGAATGTTGACGGATCTTCAACAGTAGCACCACGACGCGATAACAGTTTACCTTCTAGTTCCGCAATATGACGTCTGTATTCTTGTACCTTTAGAATTTATTTGTTTTAATAGCACGGCAATTGCTAGATTCATTAACATGCAGTCATCATTATTCAAACTAGTAAAGTATGCTGTATTGTTATTCTTTTAGATGGCTGATATAGTGGTTGCTTAGTGTATAGCTAAAGATGGAGCTATGCAAATCCATAGAGCAGATTAGATAAGGTAGGAGGTAGACCTTTTGTTGTAAACCGGCCATCATGTCCGAGTATTCCTTTTGCTGTTCGACGTTGGCATCGATGCGTTGCTTGTACTTGCTCAAGTCCTCCTGAGTACGATCGAGACGTGCTGCGGACGATGAACCTGCACCGAACCTGGCCGCACCCCCCACTGCACCAGCGGCAGCAGCAGCAGCACCAGATCGATAGATGTTATGATGATGTAGTGTGGATGATGTTGTATCATTTGGGTCGAGTAAAAGGAGATCACTGTCATACATTGGGCCACCAGCAGCACCTAGACCATTACCACCATGGTAGCCACTCTCACCATTCGTGTCCCTGTATTCATCCCGGAAATAGAAATAGCAACTTTGTTTTAATTTTATGGTTAGTTTTGATTAGTTGATTAGATTTGGGTTGTGCTGTATTTAGTTGATTGTTTGCTTGATTAGTTGCTTGATTAGTGAAGTGGATTTGAAGAATTAAAGGTGAGATTGGGATTAGGTATTAGTAATTGGTGTTGTGAAATGAAAGGAGGATAGATAAGGGGCGCTGTTAGCTGTTGTGGTCTATGTAAGAGGAGAGGCAAAGCAGTAAGTAAGTAAGTAACTCACCAATAGAATTCGCCATAATTGGAACGTGACCCAGGACTGTCTGGGACACGATGTGGAATTAGGTCAATGGTTGGACCGGTCATCGCACCACTAGCTGCAGCTGTTCCACCGCCATCACCTCCAAGCGTACTGGTCGTCGATGTGACTCCTGTGACTTCGGTTGTATCTGAACTCGACTCCATCCTATTTCCGGCTGAAATTTGTTTGTACATTTAGAGGGGAGGGGGTTGATTCGAGTCGATTCAATCGGATAGACGACTCGTCGTCGATTTATCGTTGGCGTTTTCATAATAACAGCAGATGATCGCCCGGGAACATTTTATTATGGTGATTTTAGTTAAGGAGGTGTTTTTGCGATCGGTTGAGAGCAACAATTTAAGTGATATTTAAAAGCGTTATTTCTAAAATGTTGTTTTCTTGAAAAATTTCTCATAGTTGAGAGTCGTCTTTGAAACTCAGTATGAATACGACGAATAAGTGAGTGAATTGATGGAGCGTAAGCTTGAGCATGAAGCTGTATGCATGACAAATACAGAAGATGATTTGAAATAGAGAGAGCAAGCCTATCGATTACAGTACATAAATATAAGTTGGGTATTGATTTATTGAATGAAATATTCGCGATTTTATCTGGACTAATCCTTGAGTGGTAAGAGAGTAGTAGTAGGTAGGCTTCTTCATTGTTCAAACTAAAGATGATAGGATAGTGTGCGGTAATGTTTGAAAACATGTGAATTCATTCGTTCATGTATATAGGAAGGAGTATGGATGTATTGTTGTTGTGGGCTTGGGATTATTGCTGCTTGGTCGCAATTGGTTGCTATGAGATGGATGGCTGGATGGGGTGATTAGCTGGTTTGTGGACATGAAATATATTGAATTGAAGCGATTGAAGTGGTCAGCGTTGCGAGTAGTCAACAGGCAGGCAGATTGCATTGCGTAGGTACTATTAAGGGAGTAAGCATATGCTTTTGAATGAGCATGATAATATGATGGATATAAGATGGTTGGGTGGGTAGTTAAATGTAAATGGATAGAAGATCTTGAGTGCATATGCTTAATTTGTCATTTTAATGAGCACTTGAAATTACCCTCAGCCTACCTACCTACTAGCCACTGGCCAGTTTTCCTTTTTAATTACTGCAAATAATCTATGCTTCACTAGCTGGATGGTCACTAGCACCACTAGTTTTATAGTGTATTCTCTCATACATTATCATCTTATCTCTATGCGCTGTTCCAAGGGTACCCGCAGGGGGAAATATCCATTTTTTAGGTAAGTTGGGGGTAGCAGACCATTCAAGAGGATAATGGACCACCCGGATGTGGGAAGAAGCACTGTTCTGTTCTATCGTCTATAAAATAAGATAAGTAGGTGGTAAGAATTATTATTTGAAGCAATTGTGACTAGAAGCAATGGCGATTGTTTATTCTCTCCAATTAGTGATATGCGAGCGACGTATCCGCATTGTTATGTAATTATGGGCTGAATATGAGAGTATTTTGTTTGCTGAAGAGCAATTAGTATCTATTGGTTGTTTGCAATCGAAATCGAAGAGGGATAGGAATGGTAATGGCTGGCAATCATAATAGGAATGAGAAGGCACAAACGACTGTGACTGTGATGTATGAAAGATGATACGGTGTGATGTATGCTACTCTTGAGTATAAGGCTATTATTTTGTTGTGTTCTATGTAGAGGCTTGAGGCTATAAATAATGACTATTAATCACACAAGAAAAGAGCTTAAATAAACAAAGCAATGAAAAATGGATGGGTGGATAGCAGTAGCAAATCAATAGATGCATGGTAAGATAAGGCCGTTGGTCGTATGCTGGGTGTATATGTTGATGGATGGGTGGACGTTAGAAAGGGACCGGATAGAGTAATGAAGAGATAGAAACGTTATTGTCTTGAATGGGTGTAATTTAAATGAGAATGAAGCTGCTGTGTTGAGTGAGTGAAGGGAGCATGCACGAACGAATGTGCTCTGGTGTGGTGTGGTGTGGTACCATGCAAATGGAAGGAATGCTTGAATGAGACGAGATTATATAAGTGGAGGAAGCAAAATTGGGCTGGATGGATGGATGCATGGATGGATGGATGGAATTTTTAATCTGCATTCGTTGTTTTAAGATGAAAAGCTTAGCAAACAAACAAACAAAAAAGCATGAAATTGTTTTTGAAAAAAACAACAAGAAACGAAAAGAATCTCTCGGTTTTGATAGCTGGCTGGCTGGCTGGAGTGTGAATGACGGACGGATGAGAGGATCGAGATGGATGGGGTACGAGATGAGAGCGAGTATAGTAGCGTTGTGGATTGTGGAATGATGACAAAATTTTGTTTTTTGCTTTATTTTTCAACCACAAACCTAAATATATCGTAAAAGTGCTGGCTCGCTATTCGCTATTTTTGCATGATATATTGGTTGCTATAACTCAGTTTGATGGCGCAGCCTTCCTTAAAACTCATCGATCTATTAGTGAAGCAAGAATAGACGGATGGATACAAGACGGAGGCACCAGAATTATTGGCAGCTTGGAGGGGCCGGATGAGATAGTAGTTAGCTCATATGAAGTTCAGCTTGATATCTATTGCCAGATGAAAACAACTGAATTGAATTGAATTGAATTACCTTAAGAGTGAGCAAGAACAGAACGAGAGTATACTGCTAGCAAGAGAAATATTAGTCAGATTATATGAGCTATGTTTTTTTGTGCTAATGAGGAATAGAAGTAGTTTTAGTAATAGTAATGAAATTAATAAGGAAAGTAGTATTAATAGTAAGCGACTACTGATCTGTGAAACTATATTAAAGAGCGAGTGAAAGCAATTTGAAACGAACGAGTAGGATAGATGTATAGTAGCTTAGCTTATAATATGAGAAGACCATTCAAGGCAGCTTATTATTTCTATCGTTCATTATTATTGTCACTATTGCTATTGACTTGTGGTTAATCTTAATAATTACTATGAATTATGTATGACAGTGGTGGTAGAAATATGAGCAGCCTAAGCTGAACGAACTAAAAATAAGAAATCTAGAATAACAGAAAGGTAGCCAGCCACCAGTGAGTGGTGTGGATAAAACCACCTGGGGAATCTTTAATTATTAAAAATCTTTCACGATATACATACACATCATAACTATTTGCAACATTACTTTCATGAAAAATTGTTCCCAAAAGATAGAGTCGGATTACTGGACAGCAGGCGAAAATGAGAACTGCATGAGAAGTTAGGAAAGAGAATCTGCTGAAAATAGAGTTGAAAATTATTTGATGGCAGTCGATTTTTCCTCAAGAAGCAACTAGATTTACGTAGACGGATGCTACTTTGGTCGAATTCTTGAGGCGAGTGATAGCTTTCTGCAGTTTCCGTATACAACATAAAAAGTATTCAAGCAGGTAATGTGTAATAGATAAAAGGTGATAAAGAACACACAAATCGTAAACAATTAACAATGATCAAGAAAAATATCACAGTGAAACAAATGAAATACGCCGAAAAAGCGTCGAAATAATTTTCGAACAAACGTAAAGGAAAGAGAACGAAATAAACTGAAGTAACGTTTAAAGGAATTAAGCAAAAATTAAAACATTCTTCACCTTGTATTCACAACGCATTTGTAATGCGGATGGCGTGTGTTCAGCGCGAACGGTGAGTCACTCTCCATAATTTGTCCACGACGTTGTTGTTCCGCCCGATCGGCCATACCAACCTCCCAGTAGTGTTCCGGAGTTGGCGCTTGTGTTTCGAGTACTCGATGACGACTCATCTTGAAAGAGATTAACTTGAATGAATAACAGAGTCTCCGTAATATGCTAAAAAAAATACATATGCGAGGTAAGAATGCAACATTTGAGCTAAGTCAAACCTACCAAACTTCAATTAAACCTGAGCCAGGAATTGACCCAGCTAAAATTGGTTTCCTAAAATGAAGTGACTAAACAGATAGATACCTGATCAATCCGATCCACTCGTTGCTGAGTGTTAAGTCCAAGACCGTTACACTACGACGCACAGTATTTGCAGCCATAGCCATGCAGTAGTTTACGATTTTCCTTATTCTGGCATACAGAACTTACGAGACTGAAATATAACTCAAAAACTGAAATATAATTCAGAAAAAATACCAAACGATTCCAAAACAGGAACCGAACTTTGCTTTGCCGTGCGACAACGTACAACACTGCCATTAGGCCACGTTGCACCCAACTCATATACACACTATCGAGTAGACAAGAATGGAATCTGAAAAATTTAGCAATATTTTTCCTCCTCCCGCTTTTCAGTTTGCAGAATTTAATTTGATTATTAATGCTCAAAGTACAGTATAGAACTTGAAAAAGTCTAGGCTACATCTGAGATATAAATTAGAGACAAAATTCAAAAAAAAAATTCAAAAACAGAACCCGAACCTTGCTCTGCCACGCGGGAACAGACACCACTAGCACTACGCCATGACACACTTGCTACCTTTGCTCACTATCCAGAACACAAAGGCGGATTCTGAAAACTTACAAACTTTTTTCCCTTCTTCCGCTTTTCAATTTCCAAAACAGTTAATTTGATAGATTATCACTGCTCAAAGTATAGTATAGGGTTTAAAAAAGTTAAAGCTAGATCTGAAATATAATTCTGAAACAAAATGCCATAAGATTCGAAGACAAAATCCGAACCTTGCTCTGTCATGCGACAAAGACATCACCACCACTGTGTTATGATACACCTATAAATTTTTCTCGCTATCCAGAAGACAAAAACGAATT
>JAPYMA010002655.1:0-12946 GCA_035041965.1 Anisakis pegreffii
TGAAGGAATCGCTAGAATTTTCGCCTTTGCTAAATCCGTTCAATTTCAGGTTTATTCGCATCAACAGGGAATAACATCGACCTGTTGATATTGTAGAATTCACAACAACCATTTGCAATTCATCTCGTGTGTTCTTGAGTAGAACACATTTTGAACTGATTGTTCATCAGAAGTTATCATTTCCTCGTATGTTTTGAACATAGTTTTTAACAGTCATTTCATTTATTCAGTTTCCTATTTTTCTTCTATTCTTATTTTGTTGTTCGAAACTTTTTAACATACGACGACTTAAATTCTTGCACATGCGTTAAGCGCTGAACTTCAGGTCGTTACAGCACCTGTTCATCGTCAACGGCTGTAACATTTTCGTCGTTGTATCGAAATAACTAAAACACCGAGGAATAATTCAAGAACTCGGATTGTCTGGCATCCGAGAGAAATACGAATACCGTGAACTGATTTGTTGTGAAAACAATCAGTCTCATCAAGTGAGTTTTTGTTCGTTCATTTATTATATTGTATTTAGTTAGTGAATTTTTCTGATGACTTGATCGGCGGAGGAAAATCCGACATAAGAAATACTCATTCACCTGTCTCAGTGGGTTGAATTTCAGATTTGGCTTTGATCAACACAAAGCCCATAATCACATCAAAATCAACACTCGTTGACGAATAATATATCGATTGTTCGCGACCAAATCGATATTTAAAGTAATGCTAATTGTGATTATTATGTTTGAACTGCGTTAACTGTATTGTTTTTATGAGCACCATGTTGAATTGATTTATTAATGTTGGAATAAATCAATTTATAAACGTTTAAGTTTTGAGTCGCATTCTGAAGAATACACTCATTCAACTGCTCAGTTTAATCGAAATCTTCTTCTTTGACAATGACCAGTTTTTCTGATAAATTCTTAAGAACAGTTGATCACTTGGTATTGACGGATTCTGAAACATGAATACAAAATTTAAAAAAGATTATTTTACTCTTCTCGAATGCGGATCATAATCATCAGCTAAAGTTTCGCAAAACGAATTGAGCAATCCACTTCACAGATTATAATTGTTTTCGTCAAAGCCTTTTTAAGCTGGAAGCAATACATCAGGCATGATGACAATAACGTTGAGTACTTCTGAACTTCACGGATCTCACATTTTCTTTTACAATGATTCGCTCAACTGTAATCATTTGTGCTTCAGATAATAATAATCGTCAACTGAGAAATAGTAAGAACCGGAAAAGCAACAAAAAAAATAATAATATTCGTAATTTGGTTCAACCAACCACCAAATAAGGTGAGTCTTTGATTTTATTTCAATTCATTTATTTCAGTTTATTTATGCATTCATCCAATTTTTCAATTTTCCCTTACGTCTCTATTTGTTTATTCTCATTGATACTTTTTCCGCAAAGCATCATTGGTAGTATATTTATCTGATTAACAATAATACAGAATGCTTGATTATGATAAACATAACTCACTCTCAATTGTCATTACGTCTATCAGAAAGCAATTCTATTCACATCCTTCATGCGCGTTTTCTCTTAGTTCGTCACAATTTAAACACGCGAGCGATTCTTGTGATACAATGGGAAGCTTCTTTATTCTTCTTACAATTAGCATTCTGCCACGCTCACACAAAACCCATTACATGCGACTTGCTGAAAGTAGGAGAATACAGCTTTTCTTAACCAAACAATTCTGCAAAAAACGGATGAATTATCTCAAAGCCATACTCAGTCCTTTCCAATTATGGAGTATCACAGCAAAATAATTATGATTAATTGCAACTTTTGTATGCATTTGAATAATTACAAATTTTGAAAACATTCTCATCCGGTATACTGACTCAATACAGAGTTTGCGATCAAATGAAAACGCATAATATCCTGACTAAACGCATAATATTGCATATTCTCATACAATATTCTGACTCAAAAAGCATCTCAAAAATCGCATGTTGTGAAGAATATTACCTGATTCATGTCCGTGTTGAAACTGTTCGAATCGTTCACTGATAAAACTCGAATTCTTATCACCATCCACCTTCTGATCTCTCTATCACTCTATGAATTTAATTTTTCGGGAATAAATCTTTCAAAAACGTGCAGCGCGACTTCATTAACTGGTCTCATGTCACATTTGGAACATTCGAGAGCTTGCACCCGTCTCCATCCCAACAAAAATTTTGCCACGCATTACAGTTCGAATGCTCACAACAGCACTTAAGCACTCACAACAAAAGCACCAAACCAAATCCTGCGATGCATCGATCACATAAATGAAATCTGGAGACACTTTGCTATTCGAGTTTTCTGCTCATGGTCATGATTGCTTTTCCACAAATAAGAAAAGTGAATTCAAAAGATATTCAGAAGCGTAATCCGAATCATTCTGATTGAAAATAAAAACACGTTGCATTTGTGTTTGAAAATCTGCTAAAAGCCTGATCGGCCTCTAAAGCTATCACCAATTTGATATGCGTTTTCCAGAGCAATATGATGCGATGTTTGAGTCCATGTGCAGTCAGCGTACCATTCTAGGTCAATTTAGATTTTATTAATGTCTGATCTCTTCAAAACTTGAATTTGACATCTGGACATTTGGTCGCAATTGTCAATATGCTTGAGATTAGTTCATGAAGCACAAAAATTGCACATTTAGGAAAAGCCAGCCGTATGATGAAAATCATACGAGAATCTCTGTGAAGGATTCACGAACGCATCAGTTTTCACCATCAGCAAATTGATCACAAGACAGCATATAGAAGGCATTGGCATCTAGGTAATAAGATTGCGCACCGTTTAAGACATTTGCTGAACATTTGTAATGAATAATGCGCTGCTTCTTAAACGTGATTTGGATTAGAACATGAAAAAAAATTGGAATATGATGCGCGCTAATTCAGAGGTTATGTCCAAATAACTCGTCCTCTATGCCTCACGATCAGTTACCTAAGGATCCGCATAATCTGCAACGAGAAATTGTCTTTGAGATCTTATCCCTTATTTTTTCTCTGAAATCTCTGAAAAATACTTTTTGGAATGTTTGATTGAATGATTAATCAATTTCAATGACAATATTCATCCACTCGTCTTGTTCTGAATACTATGTTGATTTCCTCAATTTCAGAGTGAGGAGATCGGCGCAAGCCTATCGACAGCCGCAAGGAGGACCGATTAACATCAACTCGGTCCCGAAAAACCGCATTTTTGTGTGAATTGAGAGTGAGTGGTGAATTTGAGTGTGTGTTGTGAGTTATTGAGTGATTGATTGTGTGTGTTGTTTGAGAGAATTTTATTTGTTTTATTTTTGAGTGAGTTTGAGTGATTTGTGTGAAAGTATTTTTTATTGAGTGTTGGTGTGTGTGTTTCATTAAAAGTTGTGTGTGTGTTTTTTGTTTGAGTGTAGTGTGAATTTTTGAATTTATTGTTAATTTAAAAAAAAATAACATGCAAGGCCGCGTTGGTATGAAAAGAAAGCATGAGGCTGAGACCGACCCGAGGTTGGCGCCCTTTGGGGGGTTTTTGGGAGCGAGGGGAGTTGAGGGTGTGTTTTGTGCCAGCCTATTGCAGGTACTGGCAATATTTACGGTTATCCCGGCACCATGCCGGTTATATGAATATCTAAAGGACCAATGGGCCCATATGGGCCAACCAAGAATAACACAAATGTGTAAGTCTTCAATTATTATCACTGTCTTGATCCTTTTATCATTCTTGCTGATGAGATGGACTGAATAACACTTGAACATTATTTAAGATGCATTCACAATACAGATGATCATTTGAGAAAATAATGACTGCGATTTGAGTTTCGGTAGTCTGGCAATCGCCTAGGAATCATACATTGAGCGAAGCAATTGACCATCTTTTCATTGTCCTGGATGCTGCTCCTCATCGGATAATTTTTGATTGTTTCAGTTAACGCAGCCACCCTGGACCGAGACGATGACGACGTACTGGAAGCGCTGTGCCAGATGCGCGGCATAATGCTCCTGGTGCACCCACTTAATACGGGTGCACCAATCAGAATATACGGACAAAGCCGCCTGGTATTTGAGGCGGCTCAATACAACGGAGCTTATGCCGCGCTACTAACTTCAACTGTAAGTATTCAAGATATCACTTCATGAATAGCTCACGAATATTCTTAGGCTTAAGAATCAGGACAAATGTCACAACAAGCATGAGAATGACGATACGAAATGAATCTAATGACAGTTAGAGCAATTTTTAAACGTAAGACTAAAAGTAATCGTAAGATTCGTGATAATAATTGTAGCAATCATTTTCAGAATGCCGGAACTAACCCGTCGCCCAAACGACAAAAAATGACGACTCACCTCACTGACGTAAGTAAATCAAAAAAACTTTTCAGTAATAATCTATGAAATACCTTTTGAATCATAATCACAAAACTTCATATGAGTCAACTGATTGAAACAAAATTTATGATCATATTACTGACGATAATTCCAAATATTTTCAGCCATCTAACTTACCTGGACCATCCAGGATGCCACACCTAAAACCAACTAACGCGGTGCCAACAATAATAACATACGCCGTAAGTGAATAATTAAAAATCCTTGTATCTTCCGTTTTTTATATCCTTTCTATAAAAATCTCTGAGGATCGCAGTTTGAAAATATTCAGTATGATAATAATGATAATAATATTTGCAATAATAATCAGGTAACACGAAATATTCAAAAAAATGTTTCAACAAATATCTGTTGCAATGAACATTTGATTTATTGTAATAACTCGTGATTCGAGTCGAGCGATCAACATAAAATTAGTTCTTGCCGATGTCCTCGTATCAATCGTATTTATTTTCAGACATCACCAAATAACAACGACTCACCATCAACAACCTCACGTCCGGACATAACAACTAACGCAACTGATCCATTACCCAACTCACCAATTGACATCTCCTCACCAGCCTCATCAACAACCACTGACACAACAACTCACCCCGCTACTAACTGTACTTACAATCTGTGAGTTTTTTATTCTTCTTCTGAATTTACAATTGAGTTATTTTGTTTGGAAAAATTTCCTCTACCAAACAGTCTTGTTTTTTAAGATCATTTGAAATTCAGTTTATGGAAGTTTGGGTTTGATGGGTTCTGAAAGAAACAGAATTATTTATAATTTGATTGGCTCATTTCAGAAGACATCCGCGACGTGAGGCTAACCGTCTAACAGCCCGACCTCGTCCGCAGGAGTTCCAGGCAACTAACATCGCCCTACTTAACCCTGGACTCCTGGCCGAGCTGGCGAAACCACTAACAACGCCTTATTCCATCGCTAACAACAAAGTTTGTAAGTATTTGACCAACATATATTTGATTTTAATTATTAGTCGATTTGAAAATATTTTACTATCGCAATTTGCATTCACGAAAAGATAACGAGAAAATGATTCGGATTCTGCAAGTGAAAGTTTTTGCACAATCCATATTTATATCAATCATCTGCGACTGATTGAAAACACATAAGAAACTAAAGGATTGAGGCTCTATAGCCATTAATCATAAATTTATTATGCATTCTCTCTTATAATTAATTAATTTCAGACTGCCAGCTCGAAGGCTGTACCAGGCGTGCCACGCCATTCGCTACCGTGGCCGCCTGGAAAATCCACGTGCGGAGGGCCTCATGCCACCAAACTAACAGTAAGTAATTAGTTATTTTTTAACCTCTTGAATTTTATTTCTACTTATCTTCTATACAATTTATTTTCATCCATTTCACCTTCTAACGATTTTCAGCAGTTACTCAATGCTCAATAAAATAACCTAACAAACTCTAATGATTCGAAGATCGTTTCGTGAATTGTATGAGAATACATTAGCTTATGAGAAATCGCCTAGTATTCTAGAGAGAAAGCCTCTGATCTGATTGAATCTGTGATCTGATTCTCACTGAACAAGTGAATAAAACACTGAATTGACTTGCAGACCTCTGCACGTGGTGCGGACATCGCGTGCTCGTGCCGTCGGGCCTCTCGGCACACCAACTAACCCTGCGAATGGACACTCACCGTGCCGAGAGGTGTCCAGCGGCCCCCAAAAAGATCGTGGGGGCAAGAAATAACACCATCGAACGGCTCCGGGAGCTCGGCCGCGACTGCTCCCACATAGCGGTCCCCGGAGCCGCAACGGCCGGCACGCGGGTCGGGAAACGTCGTAACACCATCTAACTCAACAACTTACCAAAATTAACCTGGACTCGTCAGGATAACAGTAACAAAATGTAAGTCAAAGCTCATTGAAATAATATATCATTTATGTAATGGTCACATGAGTTAATCGAATGAAGACAGAATAATTTACGGCGAAACGAGCACTTATGAGTATGAGTGGATGAATAAGAGTTATGATAACGGATAATAACATACGATAATGGTAAAAAAATTCTTGACATTAATCTATTTCAGACTATCACTAATTTTCTTCATCACACGGCGCTTCATCACTAACGAATTGAACGAAGTATTACCTCGCATCAAAAATCGACCCTCACAATACAACAATTAACAAGTTCACAACGACGGTCGCTAACCTCAACAAAAACGTAAAGTTTCACTTTTCAAACAATTATTGCTGCTATCATCACTACTACTGTTAATACTATTATTATTACAATCGCTTTCACTGATCTCATTAACATTTTCAGAATTAAAATGATGCCACAAAACAATCAACAGCGGTGGTAACGATAATTAATGAACAACATCAACGACAGTAACAACAGCAACAAAGGCAGTAGATCACATGGATCATATCAAGCTTCCGTGCTATTGTAGATCCCACCAGAAACATAAGTTTATTTTAATTTGCTTTAATAGATGTTACATCAGAGCAGTAGTTGAGAGATTAGGTAAGAAGTAAGATGCGCATAAAATCTGTCTTGATAATTGATTTGGATATTAGCGATAAAAAGCTTTAATGAGCGAGCTTACGTTAGATTTTTCATTCGATGTTACTTTTTTAATTATTGTTATCATTTTTACTGTTTTCGTTATCATTTTGATCATTCTGTTTTTACATTTGTTTATGTTGTTACTGATTTCTTCGAATGTTTTCATTGTTTCCTCATTATTTATTTTCAATTGAAAAACATGCTTACCGCATGTTTCCAAACATCTTCATTAGCATCACCTAATAAGGTTCTGTCATTGTAATCCTCTCTTATTGCCTTATGAGGCTATTTATCATCTGCCTATCTTAAGAGATTTTTTTTGTTAATATGCGACTCTGAGCCATCACACTATTCGCTTCCAATTATTCATTGCGCACCAAAATATCCTATGAGAATAATTTTATTGATCAGAAGAACTCAGTCAGTCGATAACATATGAGCTTATCGCTTTCTTATGAGACAACAAATCACACCTTAATTTCGCATCATTGTGCACAAGCCGCTTGTATCAAAATGACTGAAACATTCCATTCTTGCGCTGAGGAAAATTTGACTGTTAGGTTATGGAAATCAAGTACATTCGGGTTCAGCTGCACAATTATATACCTAAGTACAGCTCTGAATGCAACGAATGACCAAATGCCCACATAAATCCTTAAAGAGAATATTTTGGGCTTTTTCCATTGAAGAATGGGAGTCATAGGGCGGTAATGCCAGCTCCCAAGCGCCAGATATGAAGGTGATGTTATGTTATTAATAATATTTAATCAACCGGTTAATCGGTTGAATGGGTAACACCTTCATTGGCGCTGAGGGTCAGGGTTGGTCATTCACTAGGTTTATGGGTTTGGGAAAAGCAGCTGGTTCTTAATTCGTAGAATTAAGAACGGGGTTGTCCCCTTCGTTCTTCGATACGCAACAACAATGTTGACTCAAGTTTTGAACACCAATAGTTGTATTTGCGGCTTGAGCATTGAGGGTCAGGATTGACTGGCCAAAAAGGTGTGAGAGTGGATTTTCAAACGAGGATTATGGCGCGATTGATGGAAGCTGGCTTAGAGGAGTTTGTTTGTCCACTGCACATTAATAATATCCTTATACACATCAGATTATGACTGATGTAATTGGTGAGACTGATAAGTTATTATGAAGTCTGTTTGTTATTAGGTAATAAGAGAGGATCCTCGTAGATCTTTTTCCAAACCATTATTTTGCATCATTATGAACATTAGAAGAACTATAATAATAAATAAATAAAATAAAACAAAAAACAATAAAAATCAAAAAATCAAAAAAAAACAAAAAAAAAACAAAAAAGCTAAAAAAATAAAGAAAAAATGAAATAAAACAAAAAACAATAAAAATCAAAAAAACAAAAAACAAAAATGCTAAAAAAATAAATAAAACCAAAAAATAAAATAAAAACAATAAAAACCTAAAAATGCATCGAAAAAATTCTATTTATTTATTGTATCGTATATTTCTTATGACATTGTTTTTTCTTGTGTTATGCTTGGTTTAATCAGTGCCTTCAAATATAGAATTCTATGTTTGATATCGCGTGAACTCTCGAAACTTTTGAATTTGATGTATTTTTATCAAGTAATCAATGCATTGCGCGTAAGCTCGCTCATAGACATTTAGTGATGGAAGTTAATGAATGATAAGATTGACAGATGACTTGAGTCGGTTTTTGAATACATATTTTAAATTTGAAGGTAATTCAAACGTCGAGATATTTTCTAATTTACTGTGATAAGAACACTAGTGATGTAATAAGTTTGATAGAGTATTGTTGCATCTTCTGGTGGGATAATTTGGTTATTGATATCATTTGTATTATTAATGTCAACAATCAACTTGATACAACGTGATCCACTGCCAATAACCCACTCCCCACCTTACCTCAACGTACCTCACCCGGGATTACCCACCCTTACCAAGACAAGTTAACCGGCGAGCTAAGTTACCTAACCAAAGGGAATAAGACGTGAGACTTTAACTCACGTATGTAGAATAACATCCATTAACTTTTCGATTAACTTAATATTAACTTTCCGGCTTGAGAGGAACATTTTCGGGGGCGATTCAAAATTGACATAGGATGCAAATTTGAGAATTAGATGACAAAATTGTCGGGTAACCGTAAATATTGTTAGTGCCCAATGTAGGTTAGCCGGGCCTACCTTCTCCCCCCTTGCCCTGATGCCCCCCAGGGTCTCCTTCGGGTCCTTCTTGCCTTTGCTTTCACGGTGAATGTGAGTTGGAACCGGCCTTATTAACAATTTCATTAATTAATTAATAACATTGTGTGATTTTAGTGTTTTGAGTGTGAGTTCAGTGTGTATGTGTGAGTGCGATTGACAGTGTGCGTGATTGTTTTGATTAATTTGATAAGGTGTGGTACTCATGTGGTGTGATAATGTGTGTGGATTAATCCTTTGCTTTCCTTAATGGTGTGGTGTGATATTAGCGTGATTGTGGCGTGACATGTGAGGGACTTGCGGTAATTTATCGGTTGCGGTCACTTGATTTTTGGTGTGTTTGGTGTTAAATTTCAGTTCAATTCAGTTAAAGTTCACGTTGCGGCCTCCGGTTTCATCAGGTAAGCGCATTTGCTTCTTTAAAAGAGAACGAAATTGAGTGATTTCGATTGGTCATTTCACGGTTCGAATTTCCGATTCATTGCTATTCAGATTTGATCAATTTTTCGGATATCATTTTGGTTCATCCAATGATATTTGCTCTCATCGTTTCGCTTGCATTTCATTGCATTTATCAAGTATTTTATCGTTGCATTTATTAAGCATTCGCCGACTTCACTGCATTTATTAAGTATTTCGTCGCATTTCGGATATCATATTTGCATTCAGTTCCCAACATTCGTTAAGTATTTGAATTTGTCGCGATGGAAAAAATCGAAAATTTTCGAACAAATTTCATGAAATACGCAAATTTCATCGCATTCGTTGAGCATGTTGCCGTTCGAAGTTGATTTTGTCATTTCCAATGTTCTTGGTTTATCATACTGCGAGTTTACTCGTGATTCATTTCGCGATTCGAATTTTGAGAATTTCAGTGGAAAATTTGCTTTCTTTCGTTGAAAATTTCGCTGCTTTATTCTGCTTGTCATTTACCATTCATACGCGCATTCCCGTTAAATCTCTTAGCACTGTATGATATTGTTTCATTCAATGATAGTTGAACTTCATCGCATTTGTTAAGTATTTTGTCGTTTCAAGGCGACTCTGCCGTTCCTTATCGAGTCGTTTTCAGTGTGTCAGTTTGGTTTTTTTTGGAGAATAATCGAAAAATTCTATACCAGTTTTGAAAATATCAAAGAATGGAAAATTCTGAGAAACCAAAATACTTTATGGAAGTTGTTGAAAAATTGCTAAGTTCGAGAAAAATCTTTTGACTGTTCGTGTTTACTTCGGTCGTTTAAATTGTCATCTTCGAGCAATTCCTTATGAAGGTGGCTGCCGTCTCTCTTATCGCTCCGCGCCGATTTCATCGCATTTGTTAAGTGTTTTGTTGCTCCAACTTGATTTCTTCGTTTCTCATGTTGTTGATTCCTCATATATGAGATTATTAGTGATTCGCTTTCTACGATAGTCGATAGTCGACTACGAGGTAGTCGAAAATTTTGCTGCTTTCTTTTCATCTTCATTTACCAATTGATACGCGTGTTTCTGTTAAACCTCGTAGCGTAATATGGCATTTGTTGATTCAGTGTTACTTATTTTGCCGTTCCATGATCATTATCATTAAATTGGGACGATTTTCGGATATATCCGTTGAATTGATGAGCGTATTTTGCTTCTTTAAATGGGTGCTTGCTTTGGGAAAGCGGTGTTGTCCTTAAGTGAGCAAGGTGACTTCATAGATCCTTCTACACCAATTGTTCGGGTGACGATTGGAATGATGGGCCTGAAACTCGCTTTGTGGCTAAAGGATTGGGTCGGATTAATGGGAAATATGTGACTCACAATGGCTGTTTTCGAGTGAATTATGGAGTTTCGGGGGTCTGAAGTAAGTAAGTCTACTGAAAATGGGTGTTCAGCTGGGGAAAGCCGCTGAATCATTCAGGAGGTGAAAAATGCAAATGCGCCATTCATATTAATGTTGGGGCCATTTCTTATTCATTTCGTCATATTTGTGTTTTCATAATTTTGCAAACTTGATAATTCGTATTTCGTTTGCACGCCTTATGTCAATTCTTCAATGCTTTTTCTCCCTCACTATATCGTCATTTAATGCATTTCAATCGTTTTGAAATGGATCATTTTTTATCGTTTTGCATTTTCCGTTCATATAAAATATGTGTGGAAGATTCTCAAAATTATCAAAAAAATTTTAAAAATTTTGGTTGTTCAAAAAAATTCTGGAAATTTTAGAAAAATATCCCAAAAAATCTCAAAGTTTGGGAGTATACCAAAAAAATTCTTAAAAATTTGAATAAATACCCAAAGAACTTCTCAAAATTCTGGAAAAATAGCCAGAACAATTCTCAAAATTTTTGAAAAATGCCCAAAAACGTTCTCAAAATCGCGAACAAACGTCCAAAAAAAATCTCAAATTTTTGGGAAAATAGGCAAAAATATTCGCAATATTTTGTAAAATACCGAATAAAAACTCTTAAAATTTCGAAGAAGATATCCAAAAAAATTCTCGAAATTTTGGAAAAGTAACAGAACAAATTCTCAAAATTTTGAAAAAAAATGCAGAAAAAATTCCTAAAATTTCAGAAAATTTGCATACAATTTTATAAATTTTCAAAATTCAAAAAATCCATTGTATCCTTGAATAAACCACTCTGTTTTCTATCAGCTCGCAAAAATTTGAAATCATTCGTCGCAATCTGAGTGATACTTGATGGAATTGATAGAGCGTTCATTAAGCATTAAATCGATGGAGTGAATATTGTTTACATGGAAATTTTTGAATAGTATTGGAAAAAATGTTTGAGAAATAGTGATGGTATCCAAACGAGTGTTCAGTTCGGTCGGAATTCGATCGGATTGACTTTCAACACTCCGATGTTCGGAATTCCGATCGACTTCACGTTTTGAGATTCCTACATTCGGAATTCCGACAGAATCTCAAAACTATTCGGTCGGAATCCGAATATCGGGGTGTGGACCAAAATTTCTCGAATGTTTCCGACCGAACGTCCGTTGGATGCCATCACTATTACGGGAGACTTGAAAAATTGAATCAGTCGTGAGGTTTTAAAAAAATGTTATTTTTCCTACTTTTCAGAGGCGGTGGTGGGGTTGGGATGGGTGGGGTCACCGCCGAAGAAGTTCTGTTTGAATATTATCACTCTCTTTCTTATCCGCTCGCGAGATTTTGGAATCGTTCAGCGCTATCTGAATGATACTTGATAACATTGATTGAGCGTTCATTAAGCATTAAATCGGTGAGGTGAATATTGTTGGAAGGGAATTTTTTAAGTAGTATTGGAAAAATTGTTAGGGAAATAGTGATGGCATCCAAGCGAGCGTTCAGTTCGGTCGGAATTCGACCGGATTGACTTTCAACATTCCGATATTCGGAATTCCGATCGACTTCACGTTTTGAGATTCCGACATTCGGTATTCCGACGGAATCTCAAAATTATTCGGTCGGAATCCGAATATCGGAATGACGACCAAAATTTCTCAAATTTTTCCGACCGAACGTCCTTTGGATGCCATCACTATTATGGGATAGTGGAAATTTTCAATCAGTTAATATAATCAATCGTGAGACTTAATTAAGTTCACATTTTTCCCAATTTTCGGAGGCGGTGGTGGGGTTGGGATGGGTGGGGCCACCGCCGGACAAGTTCATTCCTCAATCCTCTGGAGTGTTCTCTATGAGGATTGAGGAATGGACTGGTTTAGGGTTCGGGGTTGGGGTGGGGCGGGGAGGGGGTGGGGAGGGGGTGGGGAGGGGGTGGGGAGGGGGGGGGGTGGGGAGGGGGTGGGGAGGGGGTGGGGAGGGGGTGGGGAGGGGGTGGGG
>JAPYMA010002656.1:0-10479 GCA_035041965.1 Anisakis pegreffii
GTTCGTTCAGTTCATGCATGTGTTTCATGCATGCATGTGTTCTATGCATGTTTCGTTTCTTTTCGTATTTCTTGATTACGAAATCTTTTCGTATTAATTATTTATGTTTAATTACTTTTTATCCATGTCAGTCAGCTTGCTTATGAGCGTGATTTATAGCGTTTTTGTGATATATTGATGAATAAGCCGATTTGATCGGTTAAAATTCAGCACACTCTCGAAGAGTTGGTTTTTTAATGTGAATTGTGAGCTTTTTTGACTTTTTAATGTACTCGTTGGACAAATAATAGTCTTGACTGATCATCGAATGATGTGTGGTAACATCCATTCGCTTTAACTCAGCCACAAGGAGTTTGTAGCCCCTTGTGCCGGTCCCAAGCCCGGATAAATGAGGAGGGTTGCGTCAGGGGATGGCAACCCGGCGTAAAAGTGGTATTGCCGAAGTGCATTAGGATCAACACGCTGGACGACGTATCGCAACACTCAGGGCAACCGACTAAGCGGGGGACAACGAACGGCATCTCAACGAGGACAGACGTAAAGCTGTGGTATCACGGCGATCAACCGAGGTCTTCCATCAGGTCAACTTTTTGCAGTTAATTTTTTGTTCGTTTAATTTTTTTGTTCGTTGTTGATCTAGATAACATCGATGGATCTTAAGCACAAACGTACTTGAGATCCATCGATGAGATATAAACATTCGAATGTGGTAACTCTTGAAGGCAGAGATATTGTGTTTTTTTAATGAGTTGTAGGAGGTAGTGCACACAGTACAGGTAGTAGCCACACAGCATATCCAAGCGATTCCCCTCATGATTAAATTGAGCTCTTTGACTGCACATATGATATCGCTTTCAACTCAATTCAGCTGTCGCTAAACAGCACCACAAGAAAGACGTTCTTCGAGTCACCACCTAGTGACTCGACTCTTCAGGTGAGTGGTCCAGGCGAACTTTCCAGACCTACCGCTAAGCTCATAAGGCGATTCATACCCTACATTCAAAAAGCTCAATTTAATCATGAGGGGAACAGTCTTTTTCTTGATATGCTAGTGTGGCTACTACCTATACTGTGTGCACTACCTCCTACAACTCATTTTAAAAAACGCAATATCTCTGCCTTCAAGAGTTACCACATTCGAGTGTTTATATCTCATCGATGGATCTCTAGTACGTTTGTGCTTAAGATCCATCGATGCTACCTAGATCAACAACGAACAAAAAAAAAATTATCCGAACAAAAAATTAACGACAAAACGTTGACCTGATAGAAGACCTCGGTTGATCGCCGTGATACCACAGCTTTACGTCTGTCCTCGTTGAGATGCCGTTCGCTGTCCCCCGCTTAGTCGGTTGTCCTGAGTGCTGCGATACGTCGTCCGGCGTGTTGATCTTCATGCACTTCGGCAATACCACTTTTACGCCGGGTTGCCATCCCCTGACGCAACCCTCCTCATTTATCCGGGCTTGGGACCGGCACAAGGGGCTACAAACCTCTTGTGGCTGAGTTAAAGCGAATGGCTGTTACCACACATCATTTGATGATCAGTCAAGACTATTATTTGTCCAACGAGTACATTAAAAAGTCAAAAAAGTTCACAATTCACGTTAAAAAACCAACTCTTCGAGAGTGTGCTGAATTCTAACCGATCGAATCGGCTTATTCATCAATATATCACAAAAACGCTATAAATCACGTTCACAAGCAAGCTGACTGACATGAATAAAAAGTAATTAAACATAAATAATTAATACGAAAAGATTTCGTAATCAAGAAATACGAAAAAGAAACGAAACATGCATAGAACACATGCATGCATGAAACACATGCATGAACTGAACGAACGAATAGTTCACTACAGAAGTCGGTCAGTTTAATAATACTTATTTCGTTTGCAGCAGAAAGTACTCACAAATGAGTATGAAGGTAACTTTTTCGGAAAGAATATATCGTGCAAAATCTTATCGTGGTGATTGCATATTTTGGAAACTGCTGAATCTCACAATCAGCTAAAAGATGATATACATCTTCTGTACTGATTACTTCCTTCAGACCAGAGAGAATTTCGATTATTCCATTACATACCAATTGTGACTATTGAACATAACCCCGGATTATGCGAAAAGGCATAATTGTGGTAGCTTAACGTTTGCGGTCAATGTTCATTGTATTTTCTTTGGTGTTTTAAATCTCGGCTATAAGATGGTGTATCTCTTGCTAATGAAATTGTTACCCATTCCCATCGAGTGGGTAACAATGTCAAATATTTCTTGAATTTTTGTCCTGCAGACCAAATTCAAAATCTCGAATATATATTTATTGCTGTCCACTCTATTTATCATGCTCTATTCTCGTGGATCTGCCCACAAAACACCAGATAAATTGTCCAGATTCATTTCCGATAAATGGATAAGAAATCCACATTTGTGAACACCTATCAAATAAAAATACGAGTTCCGTCAATTGGCGATCTGTCGTAATTGGCGAAGTGTCTGTATGTCGTTTATTGGTTTATGTTCGGATTTTCTCCAAATTCATTCCATTATCTCTCTAAACTTATCTTCTCCATTAGTATTTCGTATTGAGCTTCGGATTATCCTGTTATTTTGACGGTTTTTTCTAACGGTTCAACGATTCCAACAACAATGAATAAATAGATTTCAGGTTGGCATCGATATCCGAATTCTTGAATTTCTGGAAATTTTACGTTTCCGAGGAATTCCCACTTTATGGTTCTGGGATCGATGAATTTCGCTCAGTTCATTCGTGGAAGCCGGTGCAGTGATACAATGAATGCCCTCAATAGACTGGTAGATTTTTATTCGTTTTCAATTTTCACTGATATTGAAATATTGCAAATTCTCTGTGGTTCCCATCGCTAAGAGCTGATCAATTCAATAATTTGAGTCAAAATGTGTTCAAAATAGGCATACTGACAAACAGAGTATGAAATTGTTCGCGTTCATCTGAAAAATTGCATCACTGAGATCGTATGTAAAGCATGGACTAAATGAGAATATATTCTCTTCTTTTTCTACGTTCAATGCTGTTCTTTTCTACATTCAATTCTCTCTTTCTACGTTCTTTTCCTACATTTCTACGTCCACCAATTTATGATTGAAACAGAACTAAAATTTGGAAAATACTTTCGAAACTGAAAACTACGTGAAACACTGTTCATTTTATAAGATTCCAAAATGCTGTTTATGACAATGTTTGAAATTCAGGAAGATGTGAATAATCTGTCAAAATTTCGAGTTATTCAACCGAAGTTATCCAAACAACATCGAATTATTAATGAGGATGTTGATCGTAAGTTCTTTTGAATATCTGTGAACATGAATTGCCGTATTCAGGTATAAATTTATCACGTATCTACTGACTTATACGGTTATGTTTACAGCTCCAATCGAACGAAGTGGACATCGAATGCTATGTGATAATGATTATGTTTATATTGTTGGTGGCTACTGTCCCTACTATTCGGAGCAACTCATTGAGGTATCATTTACGTCTCTTATTATTATTGTTGTCATTGATTTATGTTATCATTATTGTCATTGTTAGTTTTCGTTATTCATTATGAACTAGTAAGTGAATATATTGCTTTGTACGATAAGTTATGGATGATTTTAACTGTTTGTTGGACAGGAAATCTGGCGTTTCAATATTCTAACGGAAGAATGGGAATTAATCAACGTTGAAGGCGATGAATTTCCAGCCGAGATGGCATCGTTTTGTAGTGAGTGTTTAGCTTATCACTTTCGTCTTATTCTTATTGCTATTTTTGTTGATATAGTTAACGTTGTCACATCATTACTACCTACATTGTATTTGTCAATAAAATTTCATTCACAAATAGGAACGAATTCACGAAGTTTTTAGTATGTACCGAATTCACTGGCAACTGGAATCAAGCATTTTTGTTTGGTGGCACTACAGTTCCATTCGGTAATGACTCTTCGAATCGGATCACCGTTTTACAAAAACTAAAAAATCGTAAATTCAAATGGAAATCCATTAAGGTGATCGGTCCAGAGCCGATAAGAGAATATGGATCTGTGAGTTTTTCTAAATTGTTTTGGTTATAGTTGTGATAGCGTTATAAACTTTGAGACGACCTATCCTAAAAATCACATTTTACACTCTGGTTAATGTAATTGTGCAGTTATTTTTTCATTATTGTTTATGAATCGTTTTTTTGCCCAAATTTGATGGTACTTATTAGAGGAAGGTATAGTTTTCAGAATAGTGTCACTTTATCGTTACCAGTATTCAATAAAATAGTGAGGTTATGAAAATTATTATTATAGTTTTTAGGCTATGTTAATGCATAATGGAGTTTTATATCAAATCGGTGGTACAACTGGTCATGAATACAATATGGAGGCTAGAAGTCTTACACCAGTATGGAAAAGCGATAACGCTGAATCATTATGTGAACCTGATTATTGGAAATGGGATTTGCTGAATGTAATTTATTACACAGTTGTTTGCATTATCATATTGTTTTCTATTGATGAACATAATTTTGATTTGTTGTTATTTGCCATTAACGTTATTATTGTTATTATTTGAGTATAATTGTGTTTTGTTACTGAATGAAAGTTTAGGAAGGAGGCGAAGAATTTGGACGATATAGGCATGAGATTGAGATAATTGGTGATGAGTTGGTCATAATTGGAGGTGGAAATCCACGATGGGCATCGACACTTGAGGAGGTTATTCATTGTTTACTCGTTATCATTCAGCATTTGTTATAGTGTTGATTTCTTTGAGTATTTTAGTGAATTGAAAGCAATTTATTTCTTTTTTCAGTTACTCATATTCAATATACGGACGAAAAAGTTTATGAAACGTGCGATTGCACCGGATGAGAGTTATGGTTATCCAGCGGTAATGCAGTTTCATTCTATTTATGCAAATATAAGTGGAAAAGATTTTTTGTTTGGTGTGTGTCGGTTGAGTGAATAATAATCAATTGAAGTTTCTGTATTACATGCAATTGTTTTTGATGATCAATAATGAAGTGGGCGAATGTTGGACATCGTTGTTATCATCAATGAGTTGGGGGAAAATTGTTTGATTGAAAATTTGAGAGAATAGTAATCGACTCTGATCTGTTTTGTACGGTTCAGCCGAGAATGTGTCATTCGTGTGTGAAATTCAACGAGAATATCTATGTGATTGGTGGATGCAGTGAGAAACGACGTGTTGCGGTTAGGAGGCGAGGACAGATTGAGGTGAGATGAGATGCGGTCGACTTTTATTGTTCATTTTCGTGTGGTTATTTTCGTATTTGATAGAACTTGTTAATTGTTTGTGTCAACATTTTTTGATGTATGAGATGATTTCAATTGAGGGATTTGAATGGAAATTTTAAATTCGAATTACAGTTTTTTGAGGAGAGATTTTAATTAGATTGTTGAAATTTGAGGTGAGCGATCTGTATGATGACGTATGGGAATTGGATACGAAGAACTGGCGATGGCGCAAGCTTGAAGCAAAATTGCATAATAAAACGTGCTTTCATGATGCAGTTGTTACGCAGGTGATTTTTTTTTTACTTCGCTGTTGTTTATTACTGAAGGTTTTTATGATTTTACGTTACCATCGTTGATGGATATCGATGTTATTATTTTTAATTTCTATTGTTACGATTTTAAACTTTCATTTTGTTTTCATTTTTTGTTGTTATTACTAATTTATTTTTATCTAATAAAAGTTCTGTTTAGAATGGATGTATCTATGTGTTTGGAGGGGTTGTTGATGGTGCGTTTACAAGGCGATGTAATGTTATGCAGTCGATTTGGCTGTGTGTACCGTCGCTACAGCATTTTTGTATGAAAGCAATCGTATCCAAATACGGTGAACAACTGCAACAGTTTCCACATGATTTCACGATATCGAAGCCGGTCGTGCTCGGACAGAGTGTCTTCGAAGCATTGTTGCTTGACACGAACGATGGAGTGAGGTCTTCGAAGAATACTTCCAATAATAAGAGTGATTGCAATGATAATAGTGTTAGCGATAGTGACTGTAATAGCAGTAAGTGCGATAGTAATAATAATAATGGTAGTAATAATAGTAATGATAATAGCAATGATAGTACAATTACTAGTAGTGGAAATTATAGGGGTTTTACGTCGTATATAATGAAGTTTATGCGTGGTTCGTGATAGTGCAAATGTGTGATTTTTATTTTCGTTTGTATTGATAGAATGTTTGGATTCATTTTTCTTATTAATATTGTTGTTTTGCTTGAAGTTTACGAGTTAGTCAAGAGAGAAGAGCTTATAGGAATAAGTGATTTTAAGTCAGATTCTGGTCTGAGTTTGGTTGCGGAATTGTAATCAGTTGATTAAGATCAGTAATGAAAGCTTCTTGATTCGATTTTATTTACAGTGCATATGCAGTGATTTATGTTCATATTCTATGTTTTTATTGATTTTCGTGGAAACAGTTCTGAAACTTCGGAATATTTCACTTTTTTGTCGCTTTATGATAAGCGATTTCTAATGCGATTGAGAGTTTTTCAACAGTGTAGTTCAGCCATTTTTCTAGTGTAGCATTTGTGTTTTTAGTTTTATTTGTTCATTGGTTCTGTTCATCTTCCAGTGATGTGTTCAACCTTTTTGTCCTCATCTTTAATGTTTTGAATTTTATTCAACAATTGCAATTTGTGTTTGTTCAAAATCCTATCAACTCTCTGTTTGTATAAATATATATGAAAATATTTTTGAATTACTGAGAAAAATAAATTATTTCTTGAATCGTAAATTCTGTGGCTGGCTAGTCAGTTTGTTGGCGTGAATTGTTCTGTATTCTCCAAGCTGATTTGGTTTTGCACAGGTCAACATTGTTTATGAGGGGATTCTTGGGTTTCCAAGCGGAAAGGTTCTCCTTAATGGAGATGGGTCTTCAAATTCTGATCGAATGATACGTATGGTCTATCGCATATTGATTGCTATTATATTGAATTTCGATTTGATTACTTTGGTTATAATTATTACTGTTATTGTTATTGTTCTCGTTATTGTGATTCATTTTCATAATGCTTTTAGTGGATGTGCCTTTGTTGTAATTTATGCGAAGACGACGACAGTCGGTTTTGATTTATTGTGACAGAAATCATTCAATGTGTGAGGAGTTTAATTTGAGATGTTTTCAACATTTTGATGGGTTCGGTTTTGATGTGTTCAATTTTTTCATTTGTTTCAAGTTTGAATTGTTGAATTTTATTCAGTGATTGCAATTTGTATATTATCATGAGTTCAAAATCGTTTCAACTCTCTGTTTGTACAAACGCATATGAAAATGTTCTGGAATTGTTCAATTGAGAAAATAAATTATTTCATGAATCACAAATGTCGAAGATATGATAACATTGCAAACAGTTACGATATGCTCATTCATCGTCACGAGGGGCGATTTCTTTCGATTTTGTCCCATTTTTCCATTTCTTTTTTTCGTCTTTCATGTGACACAACCGGTAAAGCTTTGCCGGTGTTGGTAATTTCATGTTGAGATATGATTTATTGTATTTTATTGCTGATTACGAAAGTGGGAGTTCGACTCTTTTTTGATACGATCGAGTGCATTGTAAATTTGTAACGTTAGTATCAAGGCATGGCGATATGATGATGTTAGATACAAAGGCAACTGAAGTGATAAGCTCTGATAGAGTGACAAATGAGCAATGAAACGTTTTACTGATAAGGCCAAACAGAGCATTTGTGCAGTCGCAATCGTTTTGTTTTTAAAATGTCTTTTTAAACTTCATTTAATTTTGCTCAAAACATTTTGTATTTAGTAGTATGTGATTATGGCATTTATATCTCATAACCCGCAGTCTGGTCATATAAAATGGAAATATTCAATAAGAGACTGTAAATTTTTTACAGTCAAATGGAATCTCGAGTGAATGGTTTAATAACTCATTTGGAATGCGATGAAGAAACAGATCAGTGTAAAGTGCGATTTTGGTGTAGGAATTTAGTGGTACCAATCACTTTCGTTGCTAACAGACAGTCTAACCCTCATTTGAAGGTGCGTTACTATTACTGATGCCATTATTATTATTCAACAGTAATATTATATTAAGAACAAAATTAATATTATATTATTGCTATTAATGCTGTTATTGTTCTTATTATTTCCATTATTATCAATATCATTATCGTTACTGTCATGATTTTCATTATTTTGTAATACGTGATCATTATTGTCAGTATTATCGCTCAACTAATATTGTCTTCTCGCACGTTCAACTTCATCAATACCGAACTATTATATTAACGTTTCAATGAACGAAAAAGAAACCTAAAAAATTTTGATTATCTCACAAATGTTAATGCTTTTTAACTATTATTATCATTATTAACTGTTATTATTATCGTTAGCATTCACATTTTATTACATATTCCCTGATGATTTTTTTATCTACCGCATTGTCATGTATTATTTTTCTTCATATTACTTCAGTTTTTTGGAGATATTCAAAGAAATATTTACTCATATGTTGTAGGTTGGCAGTTGGATCTCAGTGTGTGCAGATGAAATTCGTGAACAAAATATCGTAAGTGCTGATTTAATATCAGATATTGTTCCGACTAAATTAGTAACAACATCAAGAAGCAATGAACCGGTCGGTATACGTCTTATTTGATTTCTTTTTTCAAAGCATTCATTACTTCTTTTGAAATTCTCTCTATATTTAATCAGAGACGATCCCAATTTGAATTGTGAAATTGAAGTTGAAAATTCAAGCATCAGTATTCCAATTGTGAAGCAAGTGAAACAATTCGAATGTTTTCAATGTATGCGATAAACTCATTATTATTACCATTGCTAATCTGCATTATTCTCATTGTTATCATTTTCAATAGGTAGAATTAGCACTGTTCGATTATTCCCATCACCTTTATCATTTTTCTTTTAAATGATATTGTTACGATTGTTTTCTTTACTATTCAATAAAGATTGGTGGCTGCGGAGGAATTTTATGAATGATAACGATTTAAGGTAATCTCACTGACGGTTTGCCTAGCATTTCCTCCAGCTGAATGGGCTTGCATCAATGGTTATTCGAATTTAGCGTTTTGTGAACACATTGGAATGGTGGGCAATTTTGCGGCGAAAAATTTGAGTGAAGTTAATGATAATATCGAGCCGAATGTTTGTTATGAAGCTGAAATTGCAAGGTTTACTTTTTGTACTGTTGTTATCATTATTATTGTTTTATTATTATTACTTTCAATATGATTACTATTCTCATTGTTATTATCATTGAGTTTCCGTAGGAGATTGTCTATCTATTGTCAGTGATATTACGATTACCAGATTCATTCATTACGGTTATCAGTGTTGAGGCTTTTTGATATTTTGAGTACTAATCGCTACCTGATTGTTCAATGAAACGCTCTTTATAGCAATGTGAATTTTATCGAAATCACTTCAAATTGTTAAATCCGAAATTTCGTTCGAAGGGGCTCATATTCTTGAAACTTTTGTGAATTGAGAACGAATAATTTTAAAATTTCAGTGTTGATAATCGCATTTTATTGAATAAGTATCGCACGATATGGGCAATAAAACGACAGAAATTGACGCGTATCGAAAACGATCAGTTCCTTAAACAATGTGTAATTATTGCTGCTATAATAAAATTACTATTATTGCTATCATTTTCATTGTTATTTTTGTTTTTGTTGTTGTTGTAATATAAGATGAAAATTTTTTGTATTATTGCAGCCGTGGAATGAGGAAATCGCTGATAGTATCTGGGAAGATGCATTAATTAATGACAGGAGTGAGCACCAAACAGAGGTGCGTTGATTTTCTTAGCATCCTCCATTATCATTGTCACATTCGTCGCTATCATCATTCTATTCTAATAAACTCTTCATAAGAGTGATAATCAGCACCGTATTTCAAAACTTATGTTAGAGCAATCGTTTGTCGCAATAAGATCTCAGGATAATTACGATTCCTCTAGTTTCAAGCATAACATCAATCATTAAAATTGCACTTATTGAATCGATCATTAGAATTACAAGCACATCGATCGCACGTACCATTAAAATTGCCAGCAAAAGCGAAGGATGTCTGGTGAAAGGAAATGATTTCGTTATTTAACTTTCATTGTCACTACGCGATTAATTTCATAACCGCGTCAGTTTAAAGAGATAAACGTGACCCTCTCAGTATCTCGATAAGGTATCTGATGTGTATTTCTATCTGTATCGGAATATTTCAGCTGATACTGAGTTCAGTGAAGTGTTATCAATTTGATACTAAAGTTGTTTCCTCATTTTCTTGAAATTAAAACTAAAAACAGTGTTATCTTCTATTGCAGAGCACTGAAAGTTTCATAAAGAACGAATGCGAACAGAGTCAGTTTGATTTATTCATATCAAAGTACCACTGATTAGAGCTGTAAGAGTGTTGTGAACGATGATGACTGATATTTCTTACGGC
>JAPYMA010002657.1:0-13255 GCA_035041965.1 Anisakis pegreffii
CCCATTTTCGAAAAAACCTATTAAAAAACCCGCATAAACCAGCCACCCAATCATCTACAATGAATTAAACTGGATTATGTTATAGTGAAGAACTAACGTGTATCCTCTGGCAAAGAGCCAAGTTTGCACACGTGGCAATACCGTAATGCAAACAATCGTTTCGAGACCAAGCTTAATTTGAAAAAATTTAGAGCGAAGAACTAACGTGTAACCTCTGGCAAAAAGCCAAGTTTGCACACGTGGCAATACCGTAATGCAAACAGTCGTTTCGAGACCAAATTCAATTTGAAAATTTGAAAAAATTTAGAGCTACTATATCAAACTTAAGTCCCACCACGATTGTCTGCAACCGTAGTTTATACTGATGCTACCCACGCCAATCGTTCCCAAAATCCCCCGCTTCTTAGTAATTCAATTCTGATATTTTCTCAACGATGGCCTTGCTTCCATCCGTTTTTATTTTTATTTTGCCGATTTGATTTGTCATCTTTATTTTCAGTCAGAAGGAGAAATGAAAAGAAATAAGTAAAACGATTACGTTTGATATAAAGTCGGAACAAGTAAAATACTTCGATTACCACTCAATATTTTACTTATTCCTTATTTATACCAAATGCACTCAAAAACAATAAATTGCACCAACATTTCAGACATCACAAATCATTTATCAGCAATAAACCAATACTTTATACATCGATGTGTCAATTTTAATTATTTCATAGATTTCATCACGATTACATTACAAAACAATCACAATACTGATCAACACGAAACAATTATACAACTCAACATGAAAATATCACTTCACATCGCAAATATCATTCTTCTTCATTCCCATCTCCTCCTCCGATCACCTCTCCCCAACGTTCCATCACCCCTTCCAAACGCAACGTCCAATCATCTGCAAATTTCATACGATTATCGATCAATTCAACAAAACAAACTCAAAAAATTGCGTGTCGGTCGGTGGACACCGATCGAAAACCGAAATGACCGCATTCGGTGGTCACAGAAAACCACTGGCCAGCGAAATAAGACGAAACTCGAATGATTCTTTTTTTCGGTGACTTCCGACGGAATACGCCATCGGTTGCCAGCGAAATTCGACGATCGATGGCGTATTCGATCGCAAATCACCGAAACCGACATCAATTCACCTCTATCAAAAACGTTTCAGCAAACATTATCTCGAGCAATTCAATTAAACAACAATTCAACTGCTATTCAATCCACTGATTATTCACTTCACCAAACACAAACAAAATTCTGGAATCGCACTAAAAACTGACTATTTCGGGATGAATGTAGTACTTCATTATGTCATTTTATTACACTTTCAGGTGATGAGATGTGAAATTTTGAGTTGAATAAATGAATTTTGCTTGGAATTGCGAGTGACGATAAGGGAATGATAAATCATTCGGTCAAATTCTCCATCATAAAACCGCGATAAACAACTACAAAACAGAACACAACCAGATGCATTTGAAACGAGGCGAAATCCATCGAAAATTCAGTCGAAACTCCCAAATGAAGCTAGAAATTATCGCTAAATATCACCACACCAAACCATTCGCCATCAACAAATCAAAACTGCACACTTTGTTTGTATTTCTTATCTGCACTGCTTGTGATGTTAGAGCTGTGTTACTGGTGCGAAGGCGACAATTTACAATTCAATTTAATTTATCCACACAAATAAATGAAGACGATAATGATGATTGTGGATTGAGTGGTAAATTTTGAGTTGAATTAATGAATTTTGTTTGGGACTACGCGAGTGACGACGATAAGGCAATGACAAATCATTTGCTCAATTCTCCATCATAAAACCGCGATAAACAACTACAAAACAGAACACAATCAGATGCATTTGAAACGTGGCAAATCCAGCGAAAATTTAGTAAGATGCCGGTGATGGCCACTGCAACAACTACGCCTGACCATACCGAATACACTAACAACACTACTACACTAACGAGTACTGAGACTGATACACTGACACCAAGAAATTGACATAACTACAATGAGCTACTTATTATAGTGATTGAGATTAGCTCATTACGAGCCAGTGGTCGCGAGTTGCCAACGGTGGCCAGGGAACACACGCCACGCAAAGCACTATAGAGAGGCACTCAAGAAACGATAAATAAACTAAAGATCACCGCTTTATCTCAACATCATGCTTCAGTCTTGAATTCCTAAAAGTTTTCCATCGATTATGTGGAAAGTAACATCAAAGTCAGTCATATAAACTCGAGCATAGTCGATGAAATACTGCTGTAAATAAACTTTTATGTAGTGTCAGATTTGCGGGTGTTAAGCCTGTCTAGGTGGTATATTACCTGGAATCATGTTACCTTATTACCTTATCATATTACCTTACTATCTCTTCATAGAGTGCAACCGAACGGAGTGTAAGGAACTAGAGCACCTTAAATGAGTACGTGTTGTATTTTGCCGCAAGCAGCCTAAACAGCCGGCCGGCCGGCGCAAACACAAGATTTGTGGTGGCTAGGGATACGTACGTGAAACAAGCTGGAGGTTGAAGGTGGATAGGATGAATGCTGCGTTAAACAGCAAGGTCTTTCGTTTTCTAAAGTGGGCGCAATAGAGCTGTCTCACTTGAATTGTCTGGTTGCTTAGAGTGTCTGCACTGACGATCGACGATCGTCATCTAGATCTGCTGAGCAGATTTCCTTCCTGATCTGCAAATGGCTTATGTTGAGAAGGACATTTTTTTTGAAATGATTTAAATAACGAACATATTGGTTCGAAAAAATGTGCTTAAACATGTCCCGCATCGATAGTTCAAAAATTTTTCGATCCCGGGATTATCACGGTATCAAAAATCGATCAATTTCGGGATTAAATCCCGACTACGGGGGTTGAAAAAACGCCGGGATTTTGCAAATAAGTTGAACGAATGAATGAAACAGCAAGCAAATTTGTGAATGTGCTCGATTAGCCAGCCCTTTGGTATGCTCAAGTTCCCCAATCAGATGGATCACTGATCACTGGTGATCATGATCACAGATCACTGATGCGGATAAATGCCTACTTTTGCCGCTAGTGCCTCGTCCAATTCACTGGCCAGCAAAACATTTTTGGTGAGTGTCTGAAGAGCTGTGCCGTTAACATTCTCTCCGATGCCCACAATAATAAACTTCGAATCGTGATTTTCGTTCAGTGCTCCAACGTCTTCCCTAGCGAAAGTCAAGTCTGGTTCTTCGCTGAAATCTGGCTGAATTTGTAAGTGGATGAGTAAGTACCACATTAGGCGTTTGGTACCACATTAGTAAGTACCACATTAGGTGTTTGGTACCACATTAGTAAGTACCACATTAGGCGTTTGGTACCACATTAGTAAGGGCACTTTTTTACTTTGGGGGAGTCGCACGCGAGCAAGCTCGCGCATGCCACGCCTACTGCGCATGGCCTCAGTCCAAGGTGACCTCAGCCTCATCTAAGCGTAGCCTCAGATCGCTCGATGCTACAGCAGAGGCTAGCAAGTGAACTCAGGCTTAGGCTTAGGCTGAGACTACGCTCAGGCTGAAGCCATGCGCAGTAGGCGTGGCTACGGTCCATGTGAAAGCGTCGTTCGAAGTGCGCGAGCGTATGTTTTATCATTGTGCGCGAGCTTGCTCGCATGCGATCCCCCCAAAGTAAAAAAGTGCTATAAAGCCTGCTTGAGAACGAAATGATAGAATGATCGTGATTAATATGAAGTACAATATGCTGCCCATAGATTTCAAATGGGCCCAAAGGACGGCCGTATGACGGAATAAACCACCTTGCGTAGGTGAATACAATCGTCGTCGTGCGTTCGTACACAGGATAGCTGTCTTTCAGAACGAGGTTAATGGCACTGAAATGGTAGATGTTTCACGTGACCAGGCAACTCTTTGGCAATGAATTGCCTCCAAAAAAATTTATGATCATGCTCAATGCTTAACGGTCATGATCAATATTGATCATACTTAAAATCAAGGCTGAATAAATGGATCCAAAAAGCCAGAGCCAAAACACGGCCATATTTCCCAAGTACATGAGTGATACGGCTCGATTATTTTCTTTCTTTTCTCGTGAATGCAACCACAAGCACGTGCTCGACGCCGCCGCCATCTAGGCACGTTTAAAAACAATCTGACCACTGACCAATCAATACAGTTTTCACCAAACCATCCTGCCGAAGCTAACGCCCGTAGATCCGTGTAAACTTGGGCATTATTCAAATGCGTATAGATATGAGAACCACTCCTATAGTTCTCCAATCCACTCGCGTATACAGCCATCCAAACACCATCTTCGCTCACAATCCAATGACTCACCAGATGCTGCTCGACGAAATCGGTTTGCTGAAGTAACAGTGCTAATCAGTGCTCAGTTGTGGAGTTGTTTCATTGGTTGTCGGGTGTTTGCTGCAGATATAATCATTGGATTGAAAGGGTCGATGAGCGGAATTCTTCTAGTGGAGCTAGAAAATTCTACTGGAGCTACTCGTAGTACTCATGAACAAATTTTTCGCTCAAGCATTCTGTTTTGCCTGCGCAAGATCCACAAGCATTTGTTGAACACAACTTCTATGAGCTGTCCACCTCATAAGAGATTCAAGCACATCATTTGGCCTTTTCCCGTAGGCTGAGGTGCGGATCCGACATGCGACGAGTTCTAGAACAGAGAACAGTGCTCTGAATTCAGTGGAAACACCAGCTTACGAGAAGGCAACGGACTAAAGGCAACTTGCCTGATGAATATCTGCGGTACCGGTGGCGTTCGAGGCGTCCATTACGATGGCCACATTCGGACTACACGTTAGATTTGAGTTTTGTGGTGTGGCTGGCATCGGATAGCGTGTTGTTGTTCTAAAAGAAATACATTAACGACTGGGTGTTTTGATCGAATGCTAGAGTCAAAACGATCATCATAATGAGATCACACTTCTTTTTCAGTGCTTTTAATAGCTTACTTTTAATTGCTGTTATTGAGCGAGTAAGGTAGTTACTTACAATTGTGATTTTCCTTACTATTTATGAGGTCATAATTAATTTTGGCATATTTGTTATCCTTGTCATTATCGTTGTCGCAACAGACGGCATCAAGTTTGAGCTAACCGTGCGATAGACTGCGTGGTTGTCTTGTTTGATGGTGGTGCTTGTGTGGCAGGTACGAATGCAGGTAATCGACCTCGGGGAGTTCGTGGTGAGCACAGTTCGCTATTGATCTAAAACTGATTTGAACTGAGTTAGGATTATCTCTAGAGCACACGGATCCCAGTGATTACACTTGAAAACAGTCTCCAAGTATCAGAGCATTTGCAATCGCTCGTCGAAATTGATCTAAGCAAATGAGACGACTGATCAAGAGGAACAAGCCAACGCACCTGTGCGGCTAATTTCTGATCGAATTGATCAGCACTGATCACCGAACCCGTGATCGCCTTCAGCAGATGCACGTCCACACCAGTGCCCATGGCCACGATCACAAGCTTGGGCAGTGTGCGACTATATCCAGCCAATGTAGCTGCTCGTGCCACATCACTGTAGAGACTGAAAACAAATCTGCATTACAATTATCCTTACATTATCCTTACTTACTTACTTACAATTACTATTTAACTTACTCAAGTGAATAGCTCAGTGCTCGTTGCCTATGGTTCATCTCGTAGATTAGCATCAACCAGGTAGATTAAAGGAAGAAACAAGTCACAAATAGACCGTAAACACACCATCGGAATCACCCTCGAGGAGTGGTACTTGCCGTATTCTCAACACAAAACATACCTTGAATACGTGAAAACGATTGCCACCTGTCGACTCCGTTTACGACTGTTCCACAATTTCATTTTAATCCCTTCTATTTGGCTGCAAAAGCGAACAGTGTGATTGTCTAGTAACTGATTAATTAACTGAATTAATTGAATGCACTAATTATTCTAGGAACTAATTATTGTTAATTAATGCAGTAATTACTATTTCTAGTAATTCTAGTAACTTATGAACAACGCTACAATTCCAGTAATAATCGGAAAATGCCGCCTGCATAAAACGAGAAAAAGCAGCAACAAATGGTCTACTCAGACTACAGAGCCAAGCGACAATTGAGAGTTCAAGTACAATTGGCTATAAGGAAGTTTTACCTGGATTACCTGGATTGGTAATCCAGGTAAAACTTCCTTATAGCCAATTAGGAAGTTTTACCTGGATTACCAATTATGGCCAATTATAAGGAAGTAGTATACATTAAAGCTCTTTCTAGTTGATTCATGGAAAATGGATGACGGTCGAGGAGCTCAAGAACATCCGGCTCGTTGAATCTTGCCATGCAACTTACACCGGATTCCGACGAGAAATCCATCCATCTGACAATGAGGTAGATGTGGAAGGATATATGTGTATGTGACTTATTCATTTACTGACTCGTTAATGCTTCCTTTTCCGTACAGTGGATAGCAGCTGAAATGCCGTACATCTTCGCTAAATTCATGATTGCCCGGATACTTGAAGTCCATATCGTCTCCACCGGAGTATCGCGGGTTGTTAGCACTCAACGCCAACTCCGTAGCATTTTCGCCGATGCTCCAGTTTGCCGTCAAAACGTTTCCAACGAATTCGGTCTGCTGCAAATGTGACAACAATGTGAGTTGATGAGTCCGGATCCGATTCGCTAAAGGAAATTTGATTCGGAGCTGATTAGATGAAAAATTTGTAAGATATTTACGGAAATTTGGACATACTCTGACAAAATTCTGTTTTCCACTCGATGTGGACGTGTCAAACGAAATGACAACATCCAGTGGATTACAGGATGGCTTGTCGACTGCTGGTGTTGTGGATACCGTAGAAGTAGTTTGAGCGGACGACGACATCCCTTGCAAATATGTGGTGATCGTAGAAGATCCGGTCGCTGCTTCAGCTGCAGTGGTTTCACCTGCGGTATTGGCCATAGGAGATAAATCTGTTGCATTGATCAATGATGTAGGCATAGCAGTTGCGGTTGTGATGCCTAATAAGGATGTCGTAGAGGACAGTGCAGTCGATGCAGTTTCACTAGTGCTGGCCACAGGAGGAGATTCACTTGTCAGGCATATTTTGGGCCCAGCAGTTCGGTGGGTGCGGCCTGATGACGATGGCCTAGTTGCGACGATCTGCGGCTGCAGTGTCACCGCCTGAGAGGAATTTTGGTTTGTCGTATTCCTGCTGCTGCTGTTGACTGGTATCGATGTCACAGACGAATCTGCCGTGGAAGACGTCGTCAATTCGCTGCTGAATCCTCATTTCATTGATTACTTGACAGTGTAACAGATTTCAAAAAATGAGCAAAACAATTTCAGTCTTTTTTCCATGTAAAACAGGCAACCGCGCCGCCTTTTACATTAACACCTAACTCAACGGATTTTCGACTAAAAAATTCCCTTTCTTCATAAATCTTCCATTAATATTTATCATTCCAGTCACACCAACGCACTCTAATGTGACCAAATTTACTGCGAATGCCACGAATTGAATGCAGTTCTTGAGAGATCAAGCTATTCAGCCGCAGCATCAGCAGCAGCAGATTCACTCCACATTATCTACAGATTCACTGCCTTTCGTTAATTGTTGCCATCAGTCAATTGCAGTCGCAAGCTAAACTATAAAATATTGATAGCTACAAGATCACCTGAAGTGATCAAACAAATCAAGCCGAATTCAGCTGGCTTATTTCTGCAGAATTCAAAGACTATCCAATCCAATGGAACACGACTTCAATGTAGTTTCGAAGACAGCTTCACTGCACTTCTTACCTTGCCATTTCAGTGGTTTCAATGGACGACGGTTTTGCTGTTGCGTTCTGAGCACTGCCACCAACCAGTTGGCATAAAGGTGAATGGCTCGAGCTTGTAGTTGTATCTGCATTACCTGCAGAATATTTTCTTTTTGGAATGTTCTGTTAGCTTATTGAGTAAATTCATTTGATTCACACCATTCCTCTGCAATTTTAATTTAAAGTCAATTTTTATCACTCGCTTCTTTTGTTGGAGCAATGCCATGTCGCGAAACACATCAGCAGATAAATTTTAAGATATAATCTTTCCGCAGATTGCCTCAGTATTGCCCTCAATTTGGCTATTTTAAATTTTTAATACTATCTCATTATTTCTCTGTTCGTCTCTCTATAGGCCTATTATAATAATACTATCTCATTATTTCTCTGTTCGTCTCTCTATAGGCCTATTATAATAATACTATCTCATTATTTCTCTGTTCGTCTCTCTATAGGCCTATTATAATAATACTATCTCATTATTTCTCTGTTCGTCTCTCTATAGGCCTATTATAATAATACTATCTCATTATTTCTCTGTTCGTCTCTCTATAGGCCTATTATAATAATACTATCTCATTATTTCTCTGTTCGTCTCTCTATAGGCCTATTATAATAATACTATCTCATTATTTCTCTGTTCGTCTCTCTATAGGCCTATTATAATAATACTATCTCATTATTTCTCTGTTCGTCTCTCTATAGGCCTATTATAATAATACTATCTCATTATTTCTCTGTTCGTCTCTCTATAGGCCTATTATAATAATACTATCTCGTTATTTCTCTGTTCGTCTCTCTATAGGCCTATTATAATAATACTATCTCGTTATTTCTCTGTTCGTCTCTCTATAGGCCTATTATAATAATACTATCTCGTTATTTCTCTGTTCGTCTCTCTATAGGCCTATTATAATAATACTATCTCGTTATTTCTCTGTTCGTCTCTCTATAGGCCTATTATAATAATACTATCTCGTTATTTCTCTGTTCGTCTCTCTATAGGCCTATTATAATAATACTATCTCGTTATTTCTCTGTTCGTCTCTCTATAGGCCTATTATAATAATACTATCTCGTTATTTCTCTGTTCGTCTCTCTATAGGCCTATTATAATAATACTATCTCGTTATTTCTCTGTTCGTCTCTCTATAGGCCTATTATAATAATACTATCTCGTTATTTCTCTGTTCGTCTCTCTATAGGCCTATTATAATAATACTATCTCGTTATTTCTCTGTTCGTCTCTCTATAGGCCTATTATAATAATACTATCTCGTTATTTCTCTGTTCGTCTCTCTATAGGCCTATTATAATAATACTATCTCGTTATTTCTCTGTTCGTCTCTCTATAGGCCTATTATAATAATACTATCTCATTATTTCTCTGTTCGTCTCTCTATAGGCCTATTATAATAATACTATCTCATTATTTCTCTGTTCGTCTCTCTATAGGCCTATTATAATAATACTATCTCATTATTTCTCTGTTCGTCTCTCTATAGGCCTATTATAATAATACTATCTCATTATTTCTCTGTTCGTCTCTCTATAGGCCTATTATAATAATACTATCTCATTATTTCTCTGTTCGTCTCTCTATAGGCCTATTATAATAATACTATCTCGTTATTTCTCTGTTCGTCTCTCTATAGGCCTATTATAATAATACTATCTCGTTATTTCTCTGTTCGTCTCTCTATAGGCCTATTATAATAATACTATCTCGTTATTTCTCTGTTCGTCTCTCTATAGGCCTATTATAATAATACTATCTCGTTATTTCTCTGTTCGTCTCTCTATAGGCCTATTATAATAATACTATCTCGTTATTTCTCTGTTCGTCTCTCTATAGGCCTATTATAATAATACTATCTCGTTATTTCTCTGTTCGTCTCTCTATAGGCCTATTATAATAATACTATCTCGTTATTTCTCTGTTCGTCTCTCTATAGGCCTATTATAATAATACTATCTCGTTATTTCTCTGTTCGTCTCTCTATAGGCCTATTATAATAATACTATCTCGTTATTTCTCTGTTCGTCTCTCTATAGGCCTATTATAATAATACTATCTCGTTATTTCTCTGTTCGTCTCTCTATAGGCCTATTATAATAATACTATCTCGTTATTTCTCTGTTCGTCTCTCTATAGGCCTATTATAATAATACTATCTCGTTATTTCTCTGTTCGTCTCTCTATAGGCCTATTATAATAATACTATCTCGTTATTTCTCTGTTCGTCTCTCTATAGGCCTATTATAATAATACTATCTCGTTATTTCTCTGTTCGTCTCTCTATAGGCCTATTATAATAATACTATCTCGTTATTTCTCTGTTCGTCTCTCTATAGGCCTATTATAACAATACTATCTCGTTATTTCTCTGTTCGTCTCTCTATAGGCCTATTATAATAATACTATCTCGTTATTTCTCTGTTCGTCTCTCTATAGGCCTATTATAATAATACTATCTCGTTATTTCTCTGTTCGTCTCTCTATAGGCCTATTATAATAATACTATCTCGTTATTTCTCTGTTCGTCTCTCTATAGGCCTATTATAATAATACTATCTCGTTATTTCTCTGTTCGTCTCTCTATAGGCCTATTATAATAATACTATCTCGTTATTTCTCTGTTCGTCTCTCTATAGGCCTATTATAATAATACTATCTCGTGTACGTATCTCATTGCGATCAAGAAGCATGCGCTAGGGCAATTTTGATCACTGATTCTACTGAAATCATTAGGGGGGGTTAAACGCGACAATAAGCCGTCGTCGTTCAAGAGAAAATATCAATCAATCAACAATATCAATCACTCAATAATCATATCAATCAATCAATCAACAATATCAATCAATCAATAATCATATCAGTCAATCAATCAACAATACCTACCTATCATGTTCAGTAGACTTGTTTGCGGCAAGCTGTTGATAGCGTCTCGAATTGTGGACGCATTCGGGGCATTGCCACCAGAGAACAGAAAACTGCCCAACACGATGATGCTGTCATCAACAAATGCACTGATGCCTAATCTGCAATTCCCAGTGGTTAAGTATCTATCTCTACGTTAGAGATGGAGAGGAAGCGAGTGATCGCTTGCCAGTATCGATCGCTATTTGATCATTCGTGATCAGTTCAATTCAATCGCTTATTTGGCAGACTTTTATCTCCGTTTTCCAGTTGAATTTTTCATTCTAATGTGATCTAACGTTTTGACTTGCTCGCCCGCCTAGCCGGTGGGTTGGCTAAAATCAAGGAAGGCTACAACAGTGTGAACGGAACGTTACAAACATTGGATAGCCTGGCTAATCCAGGTAATCCAGGTAAAAAATTTAGAGGAGTTCGGGACTGAGAAGATTAGAAGAGCAATAGTTTCGTCCCGGAAACCTTTCGTGGTCTCTCAGTATCTGTAAACGGCAGGCAGTGCTTTCCCATGCTTCTTTACACTGGTTAAGGCCAGCCACTGATCCTAGCACAATTATGATACGGAATACTGACTGTGAGGAAATTGCAAACCAAATTTATCACTTGGTTAGAGAGAAACTCACACGATTAGGGATTCTGGTTCTGAGCTGATTGTTCTGAGCCTGTGACGATGCTGAATTGAGCCTGAGTCTGTTTTGGTGGCGCGTAGAAACTGAAAAATCGTAAGCAACTGCTTCATCATAAAATGAAAAAATTTCTCACTGCCACATTAATTTTGGGCGAATTATGGTTTCTTTAGTTAAGCTCATCGTCAGCGATTCTTGCTCTGACCTTCCTTCTCAAATTTATATCTGAGCGCTTTCGTTCAATCCATTTGAGCCCAACATTCAATAATTGGGTTTATGTTATCGCTAATTCCCTAAAAACTTGCCTCGGAGTGCAGTTTTTTGGAGGCTTTCGCATAGTCGTCTTGAACGTCAGTGTATTTGACGAGAGTGCTAGAAGCCGTGAAGTAGTAGGAGACTGCATTGCTGCCTATAAATTAGTGATTGTCAATCGGATATCTGGATATCCGATTCTTTAGTCAGCGAGTGCTTGGTTAGAGCTAGACTAATGAAATAGCATTAATCGACCAACAATGGTTTTAGTCGATCATGGTTCTCATTTTTTTGAAGTACTTTATTCAATTTTCGATCAAAATCGCTGGCGATGCGATGCATTATTAGTCTTCTGCAATTTGATGTCGTCGCCTAAGAAAAGTTTGTGCTTTCTATTGGATCGTATGATATCTAAAGATATCCGATCAGATCAGATATCCGATCAGAAGTCACATCAGAAATCCCATCATACTCGGATCACCTGATCGATCATTTTAAATCGCCTAGTGAAAAGTCCAAAATCGCAAACCTTCAACTCTAGTTTCAGCAGCCAATCTAACGCTACCCATTGCAAGCGTAACGCAGCCAGCGATAAATAGAAGTACGGATACTCCATACCACAACACCAATAGCCATCTATTCCGTTGCATAAAAGCCGTCAACGATTCAAAAGCCATCCTCCGAATGGTGCTCTAGACGGCTTAAAGAAGCGTGCAAGGGACTGGAAAAAAGTTACAAATGAAATAATGCATTACACGTTGATCACAGTCAATAATCAATAATCAATAATCAGTGATAGAGATCACTTGGCTCACGCTAAAAAATAATACGCCACTTTCTTCTACGGTGTTGGTAACCGACGACGAAAAATTTCCAGGATCGGTGGATGTGCCGAATTGCAGAATCTCTTACAATTAGTGTAAATCCAATGGGATTCTGACGCGAAAGAATTTTGAAGATGGCTCATAATAATAATGAATTTTGGGTCGATTCAGCCGGATTGCCACCGAACCTAACTTTCGCTTGGTTCACATCACACTCCTTAAACCAGTGCACAGGACAGGACAGCAGTCGATGTTGTGACAAACAACAGCTCAGGAACGCAGCATCCAAATCAATGACTCTAGTTAGTATAAAAGTTAAGTATAAAGCAGTGCGCCGCTTCTGATCTGTCTCTAAAAATCAATTGATCATATTGAATTGATCAGCAGTGAACACGCCCGTCCGCCCGCCTAACTTGAAACTATTACGAATTCGATCATTTTGGAATGAATTTCTTCAATACTAAACTCAATCTGAGCGCCACTCAACTCACAGAAACTGATAATAGTGCATGTGGATTGCATCACATGAATTCTCCTTAAATTTTGAGTAGCGATACGTGACATTTGAGAGTTTCGTTGGCTGAAGTTTGCATGGAATGTCGTTGACAGCGCCAAGCAGTCAAATGTGGTCTCGTTTGAGAAATAATTTCGATGACAGGCAACACAATGGGTATTTCATATTTGCTCTGCTCACTGATAGCGCATGTCAAAAGGCTTTTGGATTTAAAATTTTACAATATCACCACTAAAAGTAATACTGCTTTTTATCAGATCACTTCATAAACTTTAGAGAATTGATTTTTTTGATTGGA